>CANXYC011445301.1:0-12137 GCA_948193065.1 Aleurites moluccanus
TTGATGGTTAATTTGATGTGGAATTGTAGATTGAAGGAATTGAGTTTTCAAAGTTTGTTCAATTTGGGGATTTTGGGAATTGGTGGAAATTAGCTATTGCATTGGCAATTGGAAGGCTTAGGTGAGTTTACATTGCATCAAATACCATGTTTGAATTATTAAATTGATGAATTGAACCAATTTGTGAAATCCCTAATGGTGGCCGAACCATGTGCCCTAAAGTTTGGCTATGTGTTTATTTGATTTCTTTTGGTTTTTCCTTGCCAATTTGACCCTAATTTAATGTTGTTTAATTTTGCTTTTGATGCCCTTGTGTTATTGAACAATGTATCTTATTATTGGATTGAATCGGCAAGTCAATTTTGCTCCGATCCCTAACCTATTGGCTTGTCATTGTATGTTACCTTGTGTTTGATAATTTTCCTAGTCTATTTGTCATTTGGCTTGTGGTTTGCATTTCATAGGCCTACCAATTGAATACCATTGTCGTTTTCGACAATGGTATGCCAATTGACCTATTGGTCTCGGCCACCGAACTCACTCTTGTTCCTTGCTTTATCTTATTATCACACTTGATTTTATTAATTGTAAATTACCTTTGACATTATAAATGAGTTTATTGAATATTGATTGACTGATACCAAACCAATTACTATTGATTTATTGATATCCGGATGCCATTGTTGCTTATGGTATCCCTTGCTTTTGATCCTATTATGGTTTGGCAGAACTTCCGATTCGACAGGGGAGTGAGGAAATACTGTCGACCTTGTGCACATTGTATATTTGTACCCTAACTATGAGGGGTTGTGGTCCTGGCCATAGGTCCCGATTAACCTTATGCTCATTTGATACTGGTGACCTATAAGGTCCAGTGATATTGATTGATATGATACTGGCAACCTATATGGTCCAGTGATATCGATAATTTGGTGACTGTTTGATTTCTTTTCATTCAGTCCATCTTATTATTTGTCTTTTCATATGTAACCGAAGATATTTGCTATTTCTTGACCTTGACTGTATTTTGATAACCCTATTGTTTATTATATATCATTTGATTTATTCCTTTGCTTTATTTGTACCTATTTAGTTATTGCGATGCATGTAAATTCACTGAGTATCATCTATATTCACCTGTTTGATTGTTTACCCGTTTCAGGAAAGAAGTAAGTTGAAGAATCCCGACATCTGTCTTTCGTGGATTTCTGCTGCAGTTTATTTGTATAAATTCTGGATTTCTGTATTATTATTTGAGGTTTCTTTATTTAGCTGCTCCATGGGTATGTATGAGTTAGTTAGGAGATTTATATTACTTAATATACATTGATAATTATATTTTGAGTTATGTGAAAGTTTATAATGAGGTATATGAATGATACAGCCAGCTGCAAAATGAATAACATGATAATTTAATGGATGATAATTATATTAAATGATTATATTTATGTTGAGGTTGATAGATTGTGTAATGATATTGGGTTCTACGGGTGCCGGTCACCATTGGCATTTCCCGTGCCCTAGGACCATCGCGGCTCGCGAGAGCGGGTCGTGACAGAAGACGAGGTGCTTTTCTACTAGAGCCAGAGAGGCAGGGTCCTCCTCATCTCGAAAGGATATTAGAGCCTAAGGTTGAGTCTCAAATAGCTCCATAACAATTTAAGAATGTGGAGCCGCCACTAGTGAGACGAAGAGTGAATATAGAAGATGAGGTAGTATAAGAAAATATGGAGGCTATGAATGACGAGCTGATGAGAGAAAATGAACAGTTGAGGAGAGAGATAGCTGAGTTGAGAAGAATGAGACAAGAGCCTATGCCTGCTCCAGTGCGACCACCACCTGTTGCGCCACCACCAATAGTTGCCCCACCTTTAGAGCGAGTTGCACACAAAGAGGCTAGGGGGAGACTTAATGAAGGGGACATCTCAATGTATAATTTTATGAAGCTGGGATTGCCTGAGTTTAAAGGTGAGCAGGGAGATGAGCCTACTGGATTCTTATCACAGGTAGAGAGGGTAGTCCAGAGATTACCCTATTCAGAGGCCCGAGCTATTGAGCTAGTGGGGTTCTTATTGATAGACAGAGCTTGGGATTAGTTTAAGAGACACTTAGAGGTCCAGTTGTATGGTGATGATCCGCCTACTTGGGCAGAATTCAAGTAGTCTATGATTGATGAGTTCCTCACTGAGGGGGAAAAGACAGGAGGATGATACAGTTTGAGAGGTTAGAGCAAGGCAATATGACTGTATCAGAGTATGCAAAGAAATTTCTAAGGCTAATAAAGTTTGCTTGGCAGATTGTGCCTAATTTCATATCCATTCCATCGGTAAATTTTTGCGCTATTTGTTTCCTCCAATACATACTGACCAGGTGGCTTGGTCGGTAGTTATCGAGAAATTTCTGTCAGCAAATTGTCGAAAATAATGAAAATGTGATTGACATCGATGATTAGTCAGTATTTAGGAATGCCTTACTTTTTGTCGGTAATTCGATATTTTCTTGTAGTGTTTAATTGGAACAAAAATAAAAGTATAGATGTTTAATAGGACAAATTGAAAGTTAGAGGTGACATAAGGCTTTTCTTAAAAAATAAAAGGGTGAAAATATGTTTTTGGCCAATAAATAAATAAATAAAATTAAGATACCCATATCTCCCAAAATTTTCATATATATGAAATTTATTAATTTTTATTCTCAATGTATGATGCCAAATGTATATATTCTCATCTCATTTATATGGTAGTTTTACACTCAAATTTCAAATTATTATATGTCAAACACAAACAATAGTAATTAAACTATCATTAACCTTACTTATTACTTATTACAATTCTCACATTACTATTTCTATTTTCTTATTCCAAATAACCAAATAAGATGAGTACTTTAAGAAGGAAAAACATAAAATACTGATGATAATAATTATTGTCATTGATTTTAAATACTAAAATTCTTTCCAAGAATTTCACTTATCTTATATCCTTCCTAATTTTTGTATTATTTTTTATTTATTTTTTTATTTTTTTACATGAGACATTTATATATTAAATATTTTTTACAAATTTTGAGTATAAATTCATAAATTTAAACAAATGAAATACTTCAATATACATAAGAATAAATTTAAATAATTATCACATACGATGAAATTCAAACCTCAGACCTCTGATCCCAGGAACTCACTCTTGGCCATCTGAAAGAAGAACTATTAGCTTTTCATATTTACTTTTATGAAACACTTTTATTTTTGATAATAACAACTCTAATATAATTTAATGTGCTAAGTATTAATTCAGTTATTAATAATTTCATATTATTAAAAAATTTGAAAACATAATTTAAGAAAAAAAAATAAATTTTAATATATTATTTTGTAAATTGATTACTTGTCATGTATAAAAATTATTATAAATTATAAAAAATTTAACAATATATTGCAAGTGAATTGTGCGGCTAAATAATTTTAAAAATCACTAAATTTTAGAAAATTTTCTAATGTGAAAACTAAAATTACAAAACTTTCATTTTTTTCCAATTAAAAGTTAATTAATATTTTCCTACTAAACTCCACTAAAATAAATGAGGTGACACAACATATCATTTTAACTATCTAACTCAGCATATCATTTCAGATTCATGTAAGATAAAATTTAATGACCATATTAAACAAACTCTCAAAGTTTAATGTTTTTTTGGTATTTTTTTATTTTTTATTATTTTAATTATATTTTTGTATTCAAAATATTTTTTTAATTTTTTATCAAAATATTTTTTTTATTTTCACTAATATTCTTTTAATTATTTTTTATTTTTCAATAAAATATTGTTTTTAATTATTTTAAATGAAAATATTTCTCTAATTTAACTTTATTTAATTTTCATAAATTAAATAATAATTTTTTTAAAAAAATTAATTTACGAATCCAAAATCAAGAGTTAATTTTTCATTCAAAATATTTTTTTAATTTTTTTAGTGAAAGTATTTTTCTAATTTAAATTTACTAAATAATAAGATTTTTTTTTGATAGATTAATGATTGTTACATTTATTAGATAATCTCAAGATAAATTCTTGTATATAAGAAGCTCAATAATTAAGTTTTAACGTATATTAGATGATATTATAGTTAATTAATAAATAACTGATTTAAATTTTATTGTGACAAATTATTCTTATTTTAATTTTAATTTTAATTTTTAAACATTTAAATTTATCTAAAATTAAAAAACAATAAAAAATAAAACAAATGGTGACCATAAAAAAGAGTTTTAATTTTTTTTATGCTCCAGTTTTATTTTAATAAAATTTATTTTTATTCATAAAATTTTGAAAATATAATTTAACTAAAGAAAACTTCAACTTTTAATAAATTATTTTATAAATTGATTTTCTTATCAAACATGAAAATTATTATAAATTTCGAAAAATTAACAATATGTTGCAAGTCAATTTTGCATAAAAAAAATGAAACTTTTTGTCAAAAAGAAAAAAAGGGAGCTAAATGAAAAATTTCAAATAATAGCGGGGCATAAATATAAATATGCAAAACAAAAGGTTATATTTTATATCTATAAAACCTAATTCATTCTCGTGCTAAAAACCCTAGCAGAAGCCGTCGATCTCCAGAGTTTCTCTCTAGGGCAAAAAGAACACCACAATCAAACAATGGTATGCTCAATCGCCGCCGCTTTCTCTTTAGTGTTAACATCAATCTCAATCTTTTACTAGATTTTACCTCTTTTTGGTGTTTTTTTATTTTGGCAGACATTCAAGAGAAGAAACGGTGGCCGCAACAAGCACGGCCGTGGCCATGTCAAGTTCATTCGCTGCTCCAACTGCGGTAAATGCTGCCCTAAGGTAACCTTCATCACCAGCACCAGCACCAGCACCACCACCGTCACTATTAATTTATTTGATTATGTTCACATATCCTTATTTGTGATTTGACTTTTAGGACAAAGCAATCAAGAGATTTCTTGTGAGGAACATAGTCGAGCAAGCTGCAGTGAGGGATGTTCAGGATTCTTGTGTTTATGATGGTATATTTTCATATTTTCTTTCTCTTCAATCTGATATTTGTTCTTGTGAGATTGAATATTTGTGGCTTGATTTTGAAATGATTCTTCAGGATATGTTCTTCCCAAGTTGTATGTGAAGATGCAGTACTGTGTTTCATGTGCTATTCACTCCAGGGTTGTGAGGGTTCGATCTCGCACTGAGCGCAGGAACCGTGAGCCACCACAGCGCTTCCTCAGGCGCAGGGTACTATTTTTTTTATTTATTTTCTGTCTTGGTTTCCAAATGCTTATTCCAAATGCTTAATCATGTGCAATTATAGGTGTAATTTGGTTAATTTTCATCTTTTAGCTGGAATTTTATTATAAAATTGTTTAATCATTTGACTATGCTGTTTAGGCCCAGCGTTCATCTCCTTGATTTATAGTTCTTATACGTAGCAGTTCTTTGTCTTTAATGAACTGTAAATAGTGTTTCTGTTCCACATCAGTTTGTGTTACTAATATGTATGCTTTTCATGGTTTATTTCACAATTTATTTATTGGTCTTGAGTCTGTTATATCTCAGGATGACCTACCAAAGCCTGGACAGCCAGGTCAGCCCGGTCAAGGAACTCGTCCTGCAGGCGCTGGGGTTGCGGCTAGGACCTAAGAATCCTGTTTGTTCTGTTTTATGTTCTGTTTTGAAGTTGCTACTGGAATTTTCTAAATGTTTTGATGCTTCAATTTTTAAGTTAGATCTGTTGGAAATATTAAGGATTATATATGTGTTATCTTATGAGTTTCTGACACATGGGAATGCATTAGGAAATCATCTTATTTTTGTGTTTTGTAGCTATTTCGATCTTTTTCTATTAGATGGTGATGGATAACGGTAGTTACCGCTTATGTTGCCATTTTTTCTAAGATTCTTTTTTTGAGCAAAGCTTTGTGCTGCCTATGAAGGTTGGGAGGCAATGCCATGGGAATAGCATTTTACCACCTTCAAATTGGCAGGGATTAAATTTTTTGGTTATGTAATGATTTATATGCTTTAGGCACAATAGGATGTTTGACAAGGCATTTCCATGTTTCTTTTTTTAAGTTGGATGCATATATAGTTGGTGATGAGCAGTATATTCATGTTACTAATGATGCTTTTACTTTGGCTTCATAACTGAGAAGTATTAAGCTGGAATAGTTGATAGGTCGTTTTGTTTTGTTAGAAGGATGTGTTTGTTTAAGTGTTTAAGATTGCTGGACTGTCTATTGATGCTTGGAAGTAGAATTTATTAGCATGTCATGAATAGTATTACCTTGTGCTTTTGTTTATCCGTTCCAGACATGTTTGAGCTATTTTGGTGTTTATACTAGTGTTTGGATGATTGTATGGCACTAAATAATTAAATCATAATTGGCCCTCTTAATGAGGGCAAGTGGGAGTTTAAAAGGTGCTGAGATTTGATTGTACCTTTGAATTTTTGATTTCTATTTCCTTTGGTTTTTAAAATGAGAGGGTCCAGAAGTGTTTATTATGGTGGAATCTAGTTTGAAATTTGTTGGTCTGTTCTTGTTTGTTTTCTAGTTTTGCAAAGTTCCTGACTTCATAAAACTTATTTTTGTTGTTTGAGGGTTTGATATATCCAGCAATTATGTGTGCTTAGTGGCTGTCTCAATCAGAAAAATGTTGATTGAGGTCCATGTGAAGGGCTAGTTTGTTTTGATCACATCTCTTGTGAATTTAAATTTCAGTTGCATATGCCTTTTAACATCGAGGAATGTGCCAGTGAATTGGTAGTTTAAGCCTCTTAGGCTTGCGAAATTGGTTTGAACTTTGAAATCATCATCTGTTATTGGATCTAGAAGTTTGGTTTTGGATTTGGATGTTTAAATTTAAACTGAACCTGAAATTGCAGCTCTAAACTTTCTTTTTGCATCTGTGTACTAAAAATACATATTCATGGCTCAATTTAACTTAAGGATAAATATAATAGGGGTTTGGGATAGTTATGAATTCTGAAGCTTCGTTCCCTTGAAAATTTCAAGAGAGATGTTCCCTAGAGTTAAAGTCTTGGTGACTAAAGACATGTTTGCTAGCTTCTGATGGGATTTGGAGGATGTATCAGATTAAGAAATAATCCCAAATTGTTAATTTGTTAACTGCAGCGATACATGCTATATGTTTAAGATTTATATATTTTACATTGATGATTTTCTTGGTCTGCTATGAATTCGTAGTATTGAAATTAAGAAAATATATTTTCGTTTTATTTGTTGCTTAGAATTTCATGCTCTGTTGTGAGCTTTTAAAGTGATGTGCTTCCAGTATTTGAAATTCTGAGAAATAATTCAATTTATTGAATTTGGATTTGGTTTTATTGGACTGATTTATCTCCAAAAATTGCTTATCGGGACTGAAATATTGCTTTTTTGCACCATTGGATTTTCTCAGGGAAAACTTGGTAAATTTCTTTTTAGTATTGTATGTTTTGATTTGTGGCTAATTGATTGTTCTTTCTATTGGCGTCATACCCATCTATGACATAATAGTTGTAGAAAATTTTGAAGTTTAAAGTAAGCTATGGCAGTGAATATGGTAATTTTATTCGACTGTGGGTATATAAAATGAAACAGTATTTCATTATATTTGCTTTGGATCTTAGAATCTGATTTACTGACTGGGATTTGCATCTGATTGAATGTGGTGGCTAATGCTAGTTGCCATACTTGTAGAAAATTTTACTGTTCTAACATTGAATATTCGATCTCAATATGTTCATAACTTGAAATTTATTTTGGCAGACGAATGTCCTTATTTCATGTAATTGAATCTGTTTGCTCCTGATTTTGTGTTTTCCCGATAGGCCTATTCTTTATGTTTCTATGTATCATTTTAAAGTCCTGGAAAATTGTTATTTGAGCTTATTGTTTAGGCACATTGGATTTATTGATAGGGATATTTTCCACTGCTTTGTGAGCATACTGTTTTAACAATTATTTGAGATTTTGGATACCTGGTAAATGGTTTCTAGGTAACCAGCTGGAGTATGGGGCTCTACTTTTCTGGGTTCTAAAGTATAATTTAAACAAAAAAAATGATTCTAGTTTTTTTTTTTTTTTTTTTTTTTTTTTTTTTTTTTTTAATTTCTAAAGTAAATTTTTGGTTGAGCACAGTAGTTTCTCATGTGTCTAATTTTAGATATTTAAAAATTTTTATAAAAATTTTTAAAAATTGTAATTTGATAGTGTTTTATATAATGAATCTAATAATGTATTTTTTATACTAAATAAAAATCAAATGTATAGTTAAAAATATATTATAAATAAATTAAATCTAGACTGTTAAATATAATACATAAAATTTATAATATATTTTTAGTTGTACATTTGATTTTTGTTTAGTATAAAAAATACATTATTGAATTTATTATATGAAATATTGTTAAATTATAATTTATAAAAATTTTATATGAAACACTGTTAAATTATAATTGTTAAAAATTTTTATAAAAATTTTTAGGTATCTAAAATTAGACAAATGAGGGGTTGTGTTTTTTTATACAGCTGTCCCTCAACCCATAAAGCCATAAATTTTGATAAAAAA
The DNA here is from genome assembly GCA_948193065.1 of Aleurites moluccanus. Taxonomy (NCBI): domain Eukaryota; kingdom Viridiplantae; phylum Streptophyta; class Magnoliopsida; order Malpighiales; family Euphorbiaceae; genus Aleurites; species Aleurites moluccanus. The sequence continues at coordinate 8,599 of CANXYC011445301.1, forward strand.
AGAAGTTAATTGTATCTTTTTTTGGGTGTGTATTTTTTAGGCTTCACTTTCTTTATTCTTTATCTAATAGGAATTAATTGAGTCTCTTCTTTATACATACTATAATTTTTTTTATTAAATTTATTTTTTATTTTTAAAAATATGATAATATTATGCGAAAAAAGAAATTCATACAAAGAAATATTTGAAGTAATATATACATGAATCGAAATGATAAATTAATTCACTCTGTTTTTCTTGCAGAGAGTAAAATACAAAATTATAAATGCTTAAATTTTATTGTAAAAATATAATAAACTATTAATGTATCTAATTATATTCATATATAAAACAGATAGTCAAATAGTTTACTGATGTTTTATTATAATTATTATTATAATTATTATTTTTTTACTCATTTATTTTATTTTTAAATTTGTTAATTTAATATTATCTAAATTTTTAATTCTTAACAAATATCCTAAAAAAAATTAATGTCTACTTTATTAGATTAATTGTATTATATATTCTGAATTTTGTTTCCTTTTAAATTTTTTTATTCTTGCTATTAATTTTATTTCAACTAATTGGTGAGCCACACATCCTGTACGTGATAATTAAAACTTTTTCAGTCTCCAATACTCAAAATTTCAGCTTCAACATTTATTTAGTTTGTTCTTGAAGTAAAAAAAATTGTATAATCTATCACCGAATTAACTTAATAAATGTAATATATAATTTAAATATCATTAATTTATATATTTATTAACATAAAAAAATGTTATTAAAAATATTAAACATTTTTAATAAAAAAATTCATTGTTAATAATATATTATTGCTAATAATTATAATTTATATATTAATAAATAAAAATCTAGTTATTTCAATTAATTCAGTTATTAATTTTAAGATAACTAAATTGAAAATCAAAAATAGTAATCTTCTAATAAAATATCAAATGGCACGAAAAATTAAATATTTAATTATCCAAATAATTAAATTTTATCAGTTTGATTTGATTTTTGGATTAAAACAAAATAATGCACACCCTAAATAATATTTTAAATCAATACAAAAGCAGAAATTTCAAGCCCATATCTTATTGGAAATAAAAATAAAAAAAAGGAAAACCAAATACATAACATATTATTAACATTAGATATTTCCTTTAACACCAACTTTTCTCCATAACTTGTTCAAGCATTATTTTCACACCACCTTTTCTCCATTACAACTTCAATCTCATAAAAACTTGAAGAATATGTGTCGGCATTACCTGTTTTTTCATGTAAACAAGAAGGCATATATTAAACTTACAATAATTTATAAATATTTAAGAAAAAGAAAAATCATTATTCATTTGTTTGGGGCAGCTAGCTAGATTTTTTACTTTCTTTATACTCAAGCTTTTTGTTTTAATTTTGGAGAAATAGAAAATTACTAATGCTCCTATATATAACCATTTTTCTCAAGAAAAAGTAATAGTTATGATAAAGTGATTTCTTTTTTATTTTTTATTTATTTTTTAACAGACGATATAATGTTTAATTTTTTAGCGTTATCGAGAGTTGAAAGTAGATATAAAAAATTACAAAAGGAAAGTAGAGAAAAAAAAATAAAGAGTAATATAAATTTCATATTTAACAAATGTGTTGTAATTATTCTTCCAAAAATGCACATTAACAAATAAAATTCAACACAATTAATGATCAAGTATACAAGTAAAAATATGAAATATTTAGAGTGGCGCCTAATGTATATATTTTTAGGTTCAACTCTCTATCAATGGCATGCCATTGATCCATTCTATGCAGCTTAAAATAAGGAATAACTCACCTTCTTGCACGCATTTGCTTTCTCAATATCTGAACAAGAAATACACGAGTTTAATTGTTTTATAAGTTTGCACTTAAATATAAAAAAATTGGTAAAAGAATATTAAATAGATAAAAGTTATTAATTAGGAAATGAGATAAGAAAAAAAATATACCTCTTCTTTGAGTTGAAGTGACTCACTGTTGCATTAAGATCTCCCATTAATTGATAGTGCCTACCATCTATTATTGCTTTCTCAAGCTTTGGTGTGGTCAATGATCCACAAGAGAAAGTCTTTGTTTCATCACACATCGAAAAACTCAAAGTTTCTAATAATGGCAACTCAAGAGCATGAATTCCATCGTAGAAACTCCGAAGTTGGGGTAATTTAATAAAATCTAGGGACTTTAATTGAGGGAACACAATTCTATCCAAGCTTGCTTCTTGTTCTTCTTCATCCTCTTTTGCAACTATTTCTTCCAACGTTTTGCATGAGTGCACATTTAGTTCTTGGAGTTGTACGAGTCCCTTAGCCATAGAAACTGAGAATATGTTTCTCAAACTATTGCACTCGTAAATGAATAGCTTTCTCATACTCCGAAAGGCAACGACATTTTTTGGAATTTTGTTGAATATATGCACAAGGTTTGGTAGACCTCTCAATTCAATTTCTTCAAGATGAGAGAATGTTACTACATTTCTTTCTTCTTCTATATTCACTCCTTCATACTCGAATATTTCCATCAATGACTCGCAATAGTCAACAATAAGCTTTTCCAGGTTTAGAAGACTTGGTATCAAATTGCAGGGAACGACATTCACCAAGTTTTTGCACTTTTCAACTTCCAAAATAAGTAATTTGCTTAAATTACCTTTTGGTAATTGGTCATAGCCTATCCTTGTCAAACTTTCCTCATCAAAGATGTATACTTCTCTTAACATCTGCAATGCACCAAATAATATTAATTAATGAATTAATTAAGCCATTTTTTTTTCATTTTCATCAACACAAAAGGTTCTTAATTAATTTCTTGTTGCATGTTTGACAATATATATAAAGAAAAAAAATTCTCGACAAAATTTAAGAGTCGGGAGACTATTACTTCATTGAGATTACTAGTATTATTATTTAGGGAAGTGGGGCAAAGTGAAGTTATTAGAAAAAAGATCATATATACCTCTTCTTTCATTGCTGCATTAATGTCTCCTCTTGCTGGATACTTTTTGCCACTAATATTCTCTAGCTTCGGTGTGCTCAATGATCCATAGGAGAAAGTGTCCATTTTACTGCATCTATGACAATCCAATTCTTCTAATAATGGAAATTCAAGAGTATAAATCCCACTGTAGAAACTCCTAAGCTTGGCCAAGTAAAGAAGTTCTAGAGATCTTAGATGAGGAAATACAATTTTCATTTCATCTTCTGTGACATCTTCTTCATCTTTTGCAATAATTTCTTCCATCTTCTCGCACTTCTCAATTCTCATTATTTGTAGCTTTACTAGAAGTTTGGCCACACAAGGTGAGAAGAGATGTACTAAGTTATCACAAGATTCTACATGCAACTTTCTTAGATTTTGAAAGGCTGTAATTTTTGGTGGAGTCTTAAGCCATATGTCCCTTAGATTTGGTAAATCTTTTAAATACAACTCTTCCAAAGAATTGAGTGCTTGAATAGCATCATGACATTCCTCAAATGAAAATATCACTTCCAATGTGTTGCAATTATCTATGAAAACCTTTT
>CANXYC011445402.1:0-12527 GCA_948193065.1 Aleurites moluccanus
TACTATTTGGGTCAACTTTTGACCCGAATAGTAACAAATTCACATTTAAATTTCAAAAATTCAATTTTTATCAATTATAAATAAATTAAATCATAAAAATATCAAATTCATCAATTTCACATATTTCACATATCACAAGAGAGCAAAATGACCAAATTACCCCTGAACTAAGAATTTTTCAATTCAAGGTTTCGATTCAAAACAAATAACATATTAAGTCATGTAAGCATAATATCATGAAGTTATCAATATATGGACATCAAAATCACATTTATAAATTCAAATAACATGTTATCATGCAAAAACATAGAAGCACCCCTTAACCCGGTCATATGCCTAAGCTCTACTGCTAAGGTTTCAACTGAGGTGTTACACTATCGTCCTGTACAAATTACTTGTTTTTCTTCTGCCCTTTTAGGAAAACATTTCCTAAAATAATATCTGCATCAAGATTAGGGAATACAAGGACCTTATCAATAGTAAATCGTTATCCACTTATGATAACAGGAACTTGTTGTGCGAAATACGTCACTAAATTCACTTCTCCACCTGACATACGTAACATTATAGGCTGGGTCAATAGTTTCTATCATTCATTAGGGAGTGCATTTGATCTAGCACTACTGATTGTTGCACCTGTGTCAATTAAGCATCCAAAGAATAATAATAATAACTAGGAAATTTAAATATTAAAGCAATATATGTGCTCAAACCTGATTCTTTTGTACTAAATATCTTTGTTGATGTCATGGTATTTGGACTTGCCATCTTCCATACTTCCTTGAAAGATATGGAGCGTTGTTGTTAAAAAAAAAAATTCCTTTACAACCTCAAGAATAAGAGTTAAATGCTTAATTACTCTTATACTTTCCCAACTCTCCTCATCTTCATAAACAAGTGTGCTAAAAGTTTTATATCTTACAAATTTTCTACCTTCTAAAGATGGTTGTGTATCCTCCTATTGGCTTGAATTTCTAGTAACTTCTTCCCTAATTCATGATGAAGTCGAGCTTCTAGTCAATTAGGGCGTTACTGATACTGATCTTTTAGTAGGATCAGAAATTCTAAGATTTCTCATAAGGTCTTCTAGATGTAAAGTGATATTTCTACCTCTTTGTGTAATTTGGGGATATCCTATCGACCTTGAGGTCTCAGTAGGTTCTTGTACAACCCAACTGTTAGGCCAAGATAACTCTAAAGGATTTATTTCTTTTTTTATGAAACTGTCTGTAGTTATCTGAACCTTCATCAAATAACTCTGTGATTTTAGAGATATTTCTCATTCCAGGATTTGTTGTATTAATCAGTATAAAGACTATCCTAGTGTGATACACTAAATACTTAGCATGAGAATTCATTCTATTCATATTCATAGATTTAATTCTTAATGATAATGAATTACCCAAACACCTATCACTCAAAGACATCATGTAATTGGGATAGGTTTGAAACCAAACTGGACTATTGGCTAGGTTAGTTTAGACACCTGATATCAACTGATCTTGGAATAAGTTTCATCTTTTATCTAATACAGTTGTTATCACAAGACTATCTGCTAGCAAATTGAACAGTAGTATAAGTCCCACTTGCACTAGACCAATATGAATATATTGGTATGTACCTTTTGATTTGTTTACCATCTTTCTTATCTTTTGTATGTTAATCAAAGGTATGTCCAACATTTCTAGTTCTATACTAGAAATCTAAGTCGTCGATCCTTATTAGGAGACATCTACAATAGATTTGAAACTAAACTTGGATTTGCTATAAATAGTCTTGATGTATACCTTTTGAAGTTTTCACTCTAGGCAACTTCTAGACGGATCTTACTGGAAAGATTCTTCCTATACCAGAGAGGTATCTAGAGGGATCATCTCTTCATCTATGGGCCCTTCTATTGTATTCATTATGAATAGCTGGGTTATCCAAAGATCAGATTTATCTATATCAGTTTCATACTTAGAAACTACCTCATAAACTGAATCTATTTCAGAGTCTATGTCAAAATATTCTTCTTCTTCTATTGGCTCATAGACTATATTCTCATCTTCGAAGAAAATTCTTCTAAGATTTTCTTTTTGCTTGTTCTCTATTGGTTCATAGACTAGATTCTTATCTTCGAAAAAAATTCTTCAAAGATTTTCTTTTTGCTTGTTCTTCTGTGGACAAGCATTTGCTTTGTGGTCTTTAGATCCACAAATCCAGCAACAAGAACAACTACTAAGAGATTTTCCTTACGGATACTTAGGGGCTCTACCGTATTTTTTGTTAAATGCTTTTATCCTATCTTTGTCCCTAAGGTTTGTTCTTCTCCTGATAAACTTAAAATGTTTACTAGACCTTTTTTTGTTGTTTCTATCACTCCTCGATATTATTCTTTTTTTTGTATTCTATAATTTTTTTCTTTTTAGTATGACAAGAAAAATATTATGTTTCAGATTTTTTCTCAATTTCTGATCCTTTTTCATTTCCTGCTGCACATTCTGTAATACCCTAGAAAGTTATAACATGTATGCATGAATTAATTCTCAGTTTGTGATTCATTAGTCTTGAAATGATGGGAAATAATTTTAGAGACACAGTTAGAAAGCGAACTTGATACTTTTTTGAAAAGCGGCGGTGTCAACACTGCCGAGAAATTAGCAGTCTGGTCAACAGAAGAATTTATGAAGTTGACCTGGGGGTAAAAGATCACCATAATTTATGTGTAATTTTGGTAAAAAGAAAGAAGTAAAAATTATTTAGGAACACTGAAAAAGTAACTAATGGAAAAATGGTAAATAAATGGAAGTTTAAGGTGAATAGTGAAAATTGATCGGTCGGGGTTACAGAATGACTCCAGAACTATTTTTATAAATAAGTATAAATTAAAATAAGTTTATTAACTCCCCACTTTGAAATCCAATTCCAGACAGAATTGACATAATAAATTACAGAAGATTTTGGACCAAAGTGTGATGGATGAAAGTTCAGGGATTAAGTTGTAATTTGCCAAATTGATTTTTCTATTTAATTAGCACTTAGCAAAATTTGTTCATCTTTCTTCTTCTTCCTTTGGTAGGCTGAACCCATCTTCTTCCTTCCTCCATTCCATTTCTTCAACTTTCCAACTAAACTTCTTAAGAAAAATCCATAGAAAACTTGGATTTAAGTTTAGTTTTGCCATTCCCCACCATTAAATTACTTGAAATCACAAAAGGATTCAAGGGAATTGAGCTTAAAGATTTCGGCCCATCATCCAAGTTGAGGTAAGGTATTGTTTTGATTGATTTTATGGTTTATTTATATGTTAATTAGGTTGAATTTGATGGGTTTGTAGTTAGATTGTATCAATTGATGCTAATTGTTAGAAATCCCTAATTTGCCTATCTAAATTGAAGTTGTAAGAAAGGGTTTGATGATTTAGTATTTGATTTTGTTAATTGATGTTAGAATATGTTAATTGGATGTGAATAGATGATTAATTGGTGGTTTGTTTGATGTAGAACACAAAATTTGATAAAGGTATGCATTAGGGCTCCATTGGAGAATTTGAGTGGAATTGGCTTGTTCAAAGTGATTTGAAGCATTAGGTGAGTCTATAATGCATCATTTAACATGTATATTGCATTGGAATTGAAATTTGAAACCTTTCTTGGATGACCTATCTTGGCCGAACCACATGCTACTATTCACCCCTTTGGAATTTGCTTGGTTTTCCTTGATTTTTCATAGCCATTTGATCCCATTTTGATGTTGTTTAATTGTGTTTCTTTGATGCCTATACCATTGTTGACAATGTAGCTTGGTATTGATTGAATTAGGCAAGTCAATGTTGCACCCTAACCTAACCTATTGGCTTGCCATTGTATGCCCACCATGTGTTTGATAAAATATCTAGTTCTTTTGTCTTTGGCCTATTGCTTTGTATTCCATAGACCTACCATTTGAATGCCATTGTTGGCAGCGACGTTGGCATGCCAATTGGCCCACCGATTTTTCTTGCCGAACTAACTTTTGTTCCATATCTTTGTTGTTTACCATAACCTTTATCCTTGCTTGTATATTGTATTTTACAATGCCTTTGATTCAAATTTCATTTGATTTCAAAGATATTGATTATATTGACAGTGATGATACCATTATTACATAATGGTGTCTATTGACATGTTATCCATTTACATTGACCTAAATGTGATTTGACAGAGCTGCCGCGCTGACAGGATAGTGGGTACATACTGTCTGTAATGTGCACATTGATATTGATGCCCTAGCTAGGAAGGGTTATTGGTTTCAGCTATAGGACTTGATCAGTCTTATGCCTATGTGATATGTGATCGACTGTGTGATTACACATAGTCTACGTGTTTTAGGGCTCTACATTTGTCTTACCATATGATTCCATGATTTGATATGACTATTGATATTCCATTGATTTTTGATACTGATTCTGTAAACCTACATGATTGATACTGTACCATTATTCTTTATCATGTGTATATCATTGTTTCAACCTATATTTCATTGATGATGCATATAGATTCACTGAGTATCATCTATACTCACTTTTTCATTGTTTACCCATTTCAGAAGAGGAGTAGGCTGCAGAAACCTGTCATCTATCTTCTGAGGATTTCTGCCACAATCATCAGATGTATATTTTCTGAGATTTTTGTATTATTATTTTTGGTGTTCATTATCTAGCTGCTTCATGGAGTATGTATGAGTTAGCTAGGAGATGAACATGTGTATATGATACTCGATGGTATATATGAATTATATGATGATTATGTGATATAATATATGACTGTTATAGCCAATTGCAGTAAAATTACAGAATGCATGACAGAATAACAGAATGGATGGTAACTAATTAATATGAATAATATATTATGGTTTATAGATTGTGCATGTGATATTGAGCTCTACGGGTGCCGGTTGCCATTGGCATCTCCCGTACCTTAGGACCGTCGCGATCCGGAAACGGGTCGTAACACATTCGTATCTACCAGGAACATATTCAATATGAGAACAACAACTCGTATTGAAATAAGAAAGACGCTTAGCATCCTCCCTTACTTGGAGTTCAATACATGCCTTTCTCATAGCATACCTTATTGCCTGTATCTTTCCTCCTAATTCATCAACCACTTTTTCTTCATTCAGAATGAGGTTATAAGATTCTTTGCTACTTCTAGCCATGGTTATGGAAACTTAGCAAAAACTAATGTTGACATGTAATTTTGAGCATTTAGATCTAAATTATAATAATATTTTTGAAATTCATATGCATAGTTATCAAAATAACACATGTCACATATCTATAGTTTCATCAATGACATTAATGATTGTTCTCTTTATAAGGATTCAGTTAATATTGAGAAACCACAAAATTCTCTTTTCAGGATATATACAATGATAGCTAGCACTTCATCTGCAATATCTGCTTTTCTAATTTCATCTCTAATAGAGGTTTAGACAACTAGCTGATCCCAAAAAATTTTAGCATTTCCTACTAGGGTGGCTATGTATATCTCGTAGGTGGCCTCAGTTGAGTAGCTATTAGCTCTGGCTGTAAATCTAATCATGGTAATTCACTCATATATTCTTTCAGATACATGCTTTTTCACAATCTAGATTTAGAAAAACTGTCAAGGTAATAACTGGCCTTAATGAATTATTCCTAGGTGTAAACTCTGGTTTATCTTATGGGGATAATTAGGCTTGTACTCAGCCTTTTTCATATTAAGGAGCTCATTAAAGATTCTATCATTTAGATGTAAAGGAGTTTCCTCTACCAGACCCAAAGATTTCCTAAGGTCTTTAGCTACCTTATTACTTTATAGATTAGCAGCTCTTTTATCTGGGTCTACAATATAAGGAACCATTTTTTCTTTTCTTAATTGCAAGATTTCCCTTTTAGAAAGGGCTTAGAGGAACCTATTGGTTTTTTCAAAACCATTTCTCTCTTGATCGCATCGAGCCTTTCATTCATCAGTTTTCCTACTTCTTTTGCTAAAGCATTTCTTTGTTCTGGTGAATTGGCTAAATTTTCTTTTGCGTGCAATTGCTTAAGGAGTACACTCACTTCATTATGAATATTCTGAAATGAAATCAATCCCGAAAGATTCGAACTGACACTTTTCTCTTTGTCATATTTCCCCATGTTTACCTTGAATTACTAGAATTTGGGGTATTCTCTATTTTATTTCTTTTTTTTAGATGTGCTACCCAACAATCTATTCCAGAGAAATTTTTTCAGAGAGAAAGAAAGAACTCAATTCTTCTGAAATGTAATCTTTTCCAAATTAAATAAACTTTTTTAATATTTTTACTCCAGTCAGAGGTCCTATAGGTCACCAAGGGAGTATCTGAATTTATGATTGGTAAAACAGTAAAAATAGAATATTATTCTTCAAGGTAATCAATAATATCTTATACACCAATATATTCATGGGCTATATAATTGTCCAAGGGAGAATTTCTATAGATAGAGTCAATTCTATTTTCTTCTTCCTTATATTTGATTTTCCTATAACCCCAAATATATTATCACTGAATCAAGAGGTGATCTCTCCTCTTTGCAATCGAAAAGTGTTTAATTTTGTCATACACTCTTCCAAGGACTAATGAGTTCCCTCTATAAATTTTATCCATAAATTAAAAAATTAAAACAATATTGAATCTAATTGAAAAATAATTTTAATATTTAGGGACCAAAATATAAATTGAAGTTAAGAAATTTTTATGTTATAAACTAAAGTTAAAGGATGATAATGAAAACAGTCCAAAGTTAAGGGACGACCAGTAAAACAAACCCTTATAATGTTGATGTTTGACAATGAAAACAAATAATAAATTTTGAATTCAATTAAATTTTTTTATAAACACTTAGTTTATTTATAAAATATTTTTGATAAAAATATTTTTTTTAAATAATAATTTATTATTATTAAAAAGTACTTTTTTCATAATCACTTCCAAATACCTCTAATAACATTAATAGACATTGTTCATTGTAATGGTTCAATCACCTAAAAAATTTAAAATTTTGTACTATTTTTTAATTTTATTTAAAATTTTAAAGATTATTAATTTTTGTTCTAATTTTTAAAATCAATTATAATTATGGTCAATTCTCAAAATTAGAATTGAGAGTTTTTTTTTTTTGTTTGATATGACATCTAATGTGGATTAAAAATATTATTTTATTATGAAATAAAATAATATTTTAATTTGATAATATATATATATATATATATATATAGGAACATTCATTCTTGTTCAAAATATTTTTTCAAGTTGCTGAATGAGTTTAGAGAAGTTAAATTTTAGTTGAGCATTCTTGCCTTTCATTCTTCAGGCAATGAACATATTTTATTCAGTTATGTAGTTATATCATATTTATTTTGTATTAAATTCTAGAGTTTCGCATTATTAATTTCTTTGTTGTGTTTATTCGTTATATTATTACATATGAGTTTTGAGTTGAAGGATGACTGAGTTTCCTCGTTTAGGTTGATATATCATTCTGTTAAGCAAAAACATTAAGATGATGACGTGATATGATTATGATGTTACTCCTGCGTGGCATTATTCAAGAGTGGCATTGATGAATGTTTAGTATAAGTGGGCCCATAATTATTATTTTATAACTATTACAACTGTCATATTGTAATTTTATTATTTAGTGAATTGTCAGATTTATTATGGATTTCAAAAGTCTTACACTTTTTTGTTTCTTAGTGTCAGTCGCGTGCCCTCGAGTTCAGACTATGGCATGGTCAAATTAATTCAATTTCTTTAAATTAGCAATAAAGAATTTTTCTTTTTTATTTATTTATAAAGAGAAAAAATAAATTTAAAATTTTATTCAAATTAAAATGTGTAATTACCGCCATATACAGGGGGTGGAACCACCTACAGCAATGTAGGGCCACCGCTCCCCAAGCCCACAAAATACCCTAAATGTATATATATATTTTTCAAATAAACCCCTTAAAAATACAACTTTGTAATTTTTCTCTTCTTTTCTTACTTTGTTTTGCCAAAAGCCCATATATGAAGTTGTTGTTTTAGCTAAAATAAACAGCTTTGCAGGTGCAAATCCGCACCATATAGTGTAATTTTTGTTTCACTTCTTCCAATTTACTTCTTCTTTTTTGTATGACTCTTTCACTCCAAGAATCTACTAATTGGTTTATTGTCATTAAATTAATGATGTTGTATTTTTTTCCTTTTTTTTTTTTAAGATAATTGATTACACTAAATATATGTTTATATGAACATGATATGCATATATGTATATATAAAATTATAATTCAATATTTTGATTTAATGTTTTTTAGTTTGGCCTCCTCAAAGATGTAATTCTAGTTCCGCCTCTGGCTATATATATACACACTTAATAAGGTGATATAAATTAATAAAACATGTATATTGTATGATAATCTATATGAAATGTACATTACACATAATTATTCATAATTCATATAAACATACATGAAGAAAAATGTTCGTGGTATCCATCCTTATACCTAAATCGTAAATGGAGAGATGAACTCCTCCATTGTCTCTCTTAAATCCAAACTAAAGGGCCACAATGAGACTAGTTTAAAATAGGTATCCCTATTCGCTTATCCATATCCATAATATATCAGGGGACTACAACGAGGTCAACTCGAATTAGACTATCCCTCTCATAACATATCTAGGAACCTTAGGAAGACCATTCTCAAATCAGCTCAACCCTGTCATAACATCATATCATATCATGAACATTGCCTACATTAACATAAATGATTTTACATTATCTTATCTTTCATCGTAAACATACATATATATAACCATGATTTTTAGATCCAAACTTGTCTTAGAACCGATAAAACAAAGAGTCAAAGGTTCAATAAGGGTCAAATCAGTTAAATCGGAATTAAACTGAAAGTAATTAAATTTTAGCATGAATTCTAATATTAATCTATATTAGCATTAATTTAGACAAATATAAAATTTAATTAGCATGAAAATTACTGGAATTCTAATATAAATTTTAACTAGCATTAATTTAATTACAAAAATTCTAATATCAATTAGCATGAAAATTACTAGAATTCTAATATCAATTTTATATTTTTTTTATTTCACTTTTCGTATGATATTATTTCTTTATAACAATTTACATAATTTTAATTATGTTTATAGAGTTAATTTTTTAATAATAATAATAATAATTATGATAAATATATCAAATATCATATACATATTAAATATCAATGGATATTTACAACCATATGATAAATGAGTAGTTAACTAGTCATTATAAATAAATAAATAAATAAAAATTAGTGATGGTTATATACTTTCAGATTTGTTGAGTCTCTCTCTTTGGCCATTTATTTTTGGATTTTCTAGGGCAAAGGTTAAATAGGTAATCTGGTATAGGGTTAGTAAGGTAACTCTATATGCATGTATATAAGCTTCTCTTTTATTTCTTTTCTCTTTCATTTCATTCTAGTACATCTCTTTTATTAGTGATGTTGGTGAGTGATGAGAACTGTAATTGCTGGAATTCATAGCTCCAAAGTGATTCTATTCCTTCTCAAAGGTGGCATGTCCTAATGTTTTCATTTTCTCCTGATTCTGTTGAAGCATCAAACAATATGTGTGTTTTTGGTCATTTTACGTGAGAGTTGATATTTGAGAGTTTTGGTGTTCTCTAATTCAATAATTGGCATTTTAATGTTGTCAATTTTCTTTAATTTTGTACAAATTTACTACAAACTAATTCTTTGTTTGTAAGCCTTTGATTAACATAATAAGCCTATTTATAAGGCATCAAATCCTAATTAAAAACTAATAAAATTATTAAATAAGAATTCTAACTATTATAGAATTACTAGAAACACAAGAAAAATAAATCTAATTTCATTAGGAATTTAGATAATTATAATAAATCTAATCTACATAGAAAATTAGATAAGTACAATTAAAATATTTACAAAAATAGATAATTATCCCTGTATCATACTCTTCCACTTCAAGAAAATTCAACTTTGAGTTTATAGATTCAAATTGAAATATTTCATTCCAAATAAATACATATTTTGAATATATTGATGTTTTCATGAGGTAACTTCCAAATAAAAATTTGATTTGAAGGTTTAATTGATTTGGAACAAAATTGAAATTATTAATTTTAATAAAATCAATCTTTTTGAAGTTAATAGAATAATAAGAGATGTGGGTTATAAGCTTATTTCAAAATTTAATGAGTTGATTACCGAAATTTTGACCCTTGCTTCTTTCTATATTTTATTCACTTTGATGTATCTCAAAAATCTCAATTCTTTCAACTTTAATATCTATTTTTTTTTCTTCCATAATAATTGTTTCAACTTATGAATCTTGTAGATTTTCTTCTTTAATTTCAGATTCTTGAATATTAATAATTTCACAAATTTCCATCTCATTTGGCACATATTTAGTAATTGAATTTTATTATGTATAATCAATATCTAAACATATAAATTTAATTTTTTCATAATTAAAAGTTTCCCTCTTGATAGGCTGAATTTTATTATAACCAACTTTATAAATTTTGCTATCGCGATAAGTAATTTTGTTTTCATAAAAACTTATAGGACTAATATGATAATAAATTTTCAACTTCTCATAATACCTATTTAATTTTTATTTAAATAATAAAACACATAACAACTATCATAAAATTCGTCGACTAATAATTTTTTTATATTTATCCATGAACGAATTTTACAATATATTTTTTTGATAAACAACCCACCGTTCTAAAGGATCATCTTTTAATTTCCAAGAAATAAGTTTAATTTTTTCCTTCCCATGAATAGCATGATAATCAAAGTATACGTCCAAATCAAATGACCATTTCACAAAATCTTCTTCATAAAAATTACCAACAAAATAAAAAATATTTCTTCATTTAGAAATGTCTCTATGAATAAATTATTAATTTCAAGTGTTGATATATAAAATAGTCTAAAAAAAAAAAAAAAAATTAATATTTTCTTTTATATTTTTAAAGATTAAAAGACTATTTATCTATTTAGCAAAACTTAATAAATTTGAATCAATACTACTAAATGGTATTAGTAAAAAATGAAAAATTACTTTTCATTTACTTTAAAATTAATTGTAACACCTTGGTTAAATTGTAGTGGTAGAGGTTAGCAGATTTAATTAATTTTGAACCTATATGAGTGGTATTTTGAGAAACCAGAGATCAAAATGAAATTTAATGTTGGTTTATTTCTGGAAAATAACTTTTATGTTTTAAAAATTAAAGTTAAGGAACTTTATCGTTACAAAAATAAAGTTAAAGGACCATTAAGTGTGTTAGTCTAAAGTTGAGGGACGATGACTGAAATTTACCCAACTGGGTTAAGGAGCGATTCTATGCTATTGCATGATAACGTGTTATTTAAAGTGATAAATGTGATTTTGATACTCATACGTTGATAAAATTTATGATGTATGTTTATGTGACTCAATGTGCTATTGGTTGTGCCTTGATACCCCGAATTGAGAAATTCTCGATCCGGGGGTATTTTGATTATTTTGTATTTTGTGATCCGTGAAATATGTGAATTTTATGAAATCGATATTTCTATAATTTAAATTATTTATTTTTGATAAAAAGTGAATTTTTGAATTTTAAACGTGAAAATTTTTCTATTTGGGTTAAAAGTTGACCAAAATAGTAACTTTGACTTTTTTCGAGACGATTTTATTTAGTTATGTATATGAGATGGAAATTTATTATTTTATTATTTGATAAACAATTAATTCATAGTAGATAATCTTTGGAAGGAAATTAAAGTGGGATTTCAAAATTTTAAATTTTGAAATGGTTGACCATGATGTCATCCTTTTCCCCCACCAAGGAGTTTTATATATATATATATTTTAATAAAAAAAAATTTTTTACCCTTTGGTTGCCTAGGGGTGAGCCGGCTACTTTAAATAAAAAAGGGGGAAAGGATATATATATATATATATATGTATATACATAGTGGGAGCATTTTCTTTTCCTTGGAAATATTTTCTTTTTCCTCTAAAGCCAAAAAATTGCTTTCATCTTCTTCCTCCTTTCCAGCCAGCCAAACCAGCCACCATAAGGGGAAAATCTTCTTGATTTCTAAAGATTTAAGGTATGTTTTTACTTAATTTAACTTGGGTTTGATTGATTTAAGTTTTGGTAGAGTTAGGGTTTCTCCATTTCCACTTTTGCTTGATTTCTTCCCCATCAAGGTTTGATCTTTGTTTCTTTTCTTTGATTGCTAGAAATTTGTTATATTTGAGTTGATTATTGATGGAAATCTGAAATTTTCTTGTGAGGTGTTCCTAGGAAAGATTTGGGTTGTGAATATATGAGTTGGTTGAGTGAATGGGTTGTATGCTTGATTTCTGCCTTGGAATTTCTGGGTGACCTTTCCTCACATTTTTATCCATAACTTGAGTTTCTGTGTCCGGAAATGGTTGATTCTTTTTGGAGATGAAAATAGACTCATAGG
>CANXYC011445423.1:0-15047 GCA_948193065.1 Aleurites moluccanus
TTGTGTTAATGTTGGTTATGAAGAGAGGGACTTTGGGTCCTGGATATTAGATTGTAAAAGTAGAGTAGTTATGGCAAATTTTCTGTAGAAAATGAAGAATGGGGTTCTACGGGTTTAGGTGGCCTTATGCCTTCCCCATACTCTAGGACCGTCATATCTCCTGAAATGGGGGATGTGACAAGATTGAAGCTCAAAACTTTTATCCCTCATGTGTGGTTAGTATAGGTGGCAAGAACTTGAATGTAGATTTGATTGAATTGCCTGTATTGGAATTTGAAGTCATTTTGGGCATGGACTTGTTGTCCAAGCACTATGCTACCATAGATTGTAATGGGAAGAAGATAGTTTTCAAGTCAGCTTCAGGTGCGGAGTTTGAATTTCAAGGGGAGAGGAGCGAAGCACCATATAATATGATATCAGCCTTAGGGGTGAAGAGATTGATGAAGAAAGGATGCCAAGAATATTTGGCTTATGTCCGAGATACTTAAAAGGAAGTAAAAGATTTGGAGTAGATTCCTGTTGTTAACAAGTTTCCAGATGTATTTCCTGAAGAGTTACGTGGTCTGCCACCAAATAGAGAGATAGAATTTGGTATTAAGTTGCTATCTGGCACAAATCTGATTTCTATTCCTCCCTATCATATGGCACCAGTAGAATTGATAGAGTTAAATACTCAATTAAAGATTTGCTTCACAAAGGGTTCATCAGGCCTAGCAGTTCACCATAGGGTGCACCTGTACTTTTTGTAAAGAAGAAGGATGGTTTTATGAGATTATGCATAGATTACAGGCAAGGCAACTATCAAGAATAAGTATCATTTGCCAAGAATAGATGATTTATTTAATCAGTTACAGGGTGCAAGTCATTTCTCCAAGATAGACTTGAGGTCAGGTTATCATCAGTTAAGAATTCAGAATGAGGATATATCGAAGATGACTTTTCGGACCAGATATGGACACTATGAGTTCTTAGTGTTGCCATTTGGACTGACTAATGCACCAGCTACATTCATGGACTTGATGAATAAGGTGTTCAAGCCATTTCTGGACAAGTTTGTCATTGTATTCATCGATGACATCCTTGTGTATTCTAGGAATAAGAAATAACATGAAGAACACCTTAGGATTGTGTTGCAGAGTTTGAGAGAGCACCAATTGTTTGCTAAACTTTCAAAGTGTGAGTTTTGGCTTGAGAATGTGGGTTTTCTAGGGCACATAGTGAACAAGGATGGGCTTGAAGTTGATCCTAGAAAGGTAGAGGCAATTCTTAGTTGGCCTAGACCCACAAATGTTTCAGAAGTTAGAAGTTTCTTAGGTTTGGCAGGCTACTAAACGAGGTTTGTTCAAGACTTCTCCAAGATTGCAGCTCTTTTGAGTAAGCTTACCTAGAAGAAAGTTAAATTCCAATGGACAGATGCATGTGATAAGAGTTTCCAAAAGTTAAAGACTTGTCTCACCACGGCACCTATCTTAGCTTTGTCGTGTGCTTATGCAGCATGATAAGGTGATAGCCTATTCTTTTAGACAGTTAAGGAAGCATGAGGTGAATTATTCAACACATGATCTTGAGATGGCTGCAGTTGTGTTTACCCTAAAGATATGGAGACATTATATGTATGGAGAGAAATGTGAGATTTTCACAGATCATAAGAGTTTGAAATACATATTTCAGCAAAAAGATCTTAATCTCAGGAAAAGAAGGTGGGTTGAATTGCTTAAGGATTATGACTGTGAAATCTTATACGATCCAATAAAAGCTAATGTAGTGGCAGATGCATTGAGCAGGAAATCTTTGGGAAGCTTAGCCCATATCCAAGTGAGTAAGAGATCATTAGCAAAGGAAGTGCAGAGATTACATGATATGGGAATCAGTTTAGATTTGTCAGATTCATGAGTGCTTTTAGCATATTTCCAAGTCAAGCCGATTCTTATTGATCAAATTAAAGAAGCTCAAGACAAAGATCCTCAGTTGGTGAAGATAAAGAACAATGTGAGATCAGAAAAAGCTCCAGGATTTACTGTGACTGATGGCATATTGAGACATGGTAGCAGGTTGTGCATTCCGGCAGTTGATGGTTTGAGGGATATGATTCTTAAAGAAGCACATCATGCCAAGTATAATGTGCATCTAGGTGTAACGAAGATGTACCATGACATTAAGGATTCCTATTGGTGGAGTGGAATGAAAAGAGATGTCACAGAATATGTAGCTAAATGTCTAACTTGTCAACAAGTCAAGTTAGAGCATCAAAAACTTTCGGGACTACTTCAACAATTGCCATTGCCATAATGGAAATAGGAGAGGGTGACTATGGATTTTGTGGTTGGATTGCCAAGGACTTCAAGAGGCCATGATTCAATATGAGTTATTATTGATAGATTAACCAAGTCAGCTCACTTTTTGCCAGTCAAGACGACTTATACGGCTTTTCAGTATGCACAGATTTATGTCGATGAGATTGTCAAACTTCATGGAGTTCCAGTTTCAATCATCTCAGATAGAGGTACTCAGTTCACCTCGAGGTTTTGGCAGAAATTGCAAGAGTCTTTGGGTACTCGACTCGATTTTAGCACAGCTTTTCATTCGCAGACAGATGGGCAGTCCGAGAGAACTATCCAAACTCTATAAGATATGCTAAGGATGTGCATTCTGGATTTTGGAGGAATTTGGGATAAGCACTTACCATTGATAAAGTTTGCTCACAACAATAGCTATCACTCAACGATTCAGATGTCTCCCTATGAAGCTTTGTATGGTAGGAGGTGTAGGTCTCCTTTGTGATGGGATGAAGTGGAAGAGAAGCATATTGAAGGGCTTGAATTAATTCAGTATACAGCAGAGAAGGTTCCACTCATAAGGGAAAGATTGAAGACAGCCTTTAGTCGACAAAAGAGTTATGCAGACCCGAGGAGGAAAGACCTTCAATTTGTAGTTAGAGACTTAGTATTCTTAAAGGTCTCACCTATGAAATGAGTCTTAAGGTTTGGCAAGAAAGGCAAGTTATCTCCAAGGTGCATTGGACCATTTGAGATTTTGGATAAAGTTGGAAAGGTTTCATATAGACTAGCCTTACACCAAATTTGGACAATGTGCATCCAGTTTTCCATCTATCAATGCTTCGAAGGTATATGGCAGATTCTTCTCATGTGTTGCAAGCTCAAGCAGTAGATCTTCAGCAAGACTTGACTTATGAAAAGGTTCCTGTAGCAATTGTTGATAAATTGGTCAAAAAATTAAGAAACAAAGAGATAGAAATGGTTAAGGTCTTATGGAAGAATCAAGTAATGGAATAGTGCACTTGGGAAAGTGAGCAAGCTATACGAGTTAGATATCCCCACCTATTTCAAGTTTAAAGGGAATTCTTTAAATTTGAGGATGAATTTATTTAAAGGGGGAAAGAATGTAATACCTGTTAATTTTTTTATTTTATTTTATTTATGATTGTTTGTTTTGGGCAGATTAGTATTTTAAAAATCTCAGAATCAATGTTTGGGAAAAATCTTGTGAGTCGGTGTCATGATCTTGCAGGAGTAATTGGATAAGTGTAAAATATAAAAGTTGCAGATTTATATATTTAATTTTAAGTCTGTATGACAATTTTATGAAATTTGTGTGTGTGAGGAGGTATGCTTCCTCAACCAAAACATGTTCAGTTCGCTATTCCTGTAGTAAGTCTGAGTCTGTTTGGTTGTTTTGAGAAAGTTAGAAGTTGAGCGAGTCAAGTATAAGTGTGAAAGAAAATGTTTCTATATGTGTTATATAGATAGTTGTAGGACTTCAAGGAGATTGGAGATTGTAGCTCTTTTGCAAACTGGTTTAAAGTGAGTTGGCGGGAAAGGTTTTTCCAGCTCGGCAGATCAGGTAGTGTGATTTGGCTCCTCATTTGGCTAAGAGGCATTTACCAAGATGGCGTTTGGCGAAGTGGCATTTAGTGAGGTGGAATTGGCGAGGTGGAATTGTCGAAGTGACATTCTGCGAAGTGGAATTCTACAAAGTGGGATTGGCGAGGTGGAATTGCCGAAGTGGCATTATGCGAAGTGGAATTCTGTGAAGTGGGATTGGCGAGGTAGAATTGCCAAAGTGGCATTCTGCGAAGGAGAATTGGCGAGGTGGAATTGCCGAAGTGGCATTGGCGAAGTAGAGAATTTTCGAAGTGAGATTGCCGAAGTGGCATTGGCGAGGTAGAGAATTGGCGAATTAGGCATTGGCAAAGTAGAAAATTGGCGAAGTAGGATTGCCAAAGTGGCATTGACGAAGTAGAGAATTGGCAAAGTGGGATTGCTAAAGTGGCATTGGTGAGGTAGAGAATTGGCGAAGTGGGATTGCCGAAGTGGCATTGGCGAGGTAGAGAATTGGAGAAGTGGGATTGCCGAAGTGGCATTGACGAAGTAGAGAATTGGCGAAGTGGGATTGTCGAAGTGGCATTTGCGAAGTGAGTTTGGCGAAGTGGGATTAGTGAGGTAGTAGCCTATTTAAAAGGAGAAGCAGTAGCTATTTTTCACGATAACTTCTTCTTCTCTTTTCCTTCGTTCCTCTTCATTTCTTCTCCTATCTCTCTTCAATCTATTCCGTTTGTTTTCTAATGCATTAACACTCAGAATTAATGCATTAGATCATTAAGTTAGTGCATTCAAAGGCTTCTATCATTATTTTCAAGTCAGATCCTTCAAGAACGCAATTTTGGGAAAATAAGGTGATTTTCTCCAATCTTCTTTTTTCTCTTTAAATTAAGAATTTTTTTATATATATAAATAGAATAGTTATTAATGAGTATATAGAATCTATTATAAGTGTTTAAGACTATTAATTTTGATTAATATGGATGATACCAAAATTTATAAAATTTGATGAATAGTAATATGAATAGTAAATATGTTCTTAAATTTCAGATTTTCTTTAAGAGATGAATTAAATTGATGTAAGGAAACGATAATGGAGACTATAAGATGATTAAAATTATAAGGAACCATATTATGTATCATTACTTAAGAAAAACTCTAATTTTGAGTATTTGGGGAAATGTCATAGGAGAAGAGGACTCAAGGAAATATAGGAGATTTATTGAATGTACCAGTAATTGAGAGAAATACAAGGATAAATTTCTCTAAGGTAAGTATAAACATTGCATATGCATATTGTTTTCTTTGAAATTGAATGTTCAATCCTTCCTAATATTCATTTATATGAATCTCATATTTCGAAATATTGTATTATGCACCTATTAACTGAAATTCCCATGATGTTCTCAAACAAATGCTAATTTGTTCCATGTAATTACTTTATATATTATAAATGACTTGGTCATCCTTCCTTGGACCAAATTCATATGAAACCTATTTGGTAACTTGAATGAAATCATGTTATATGTTGATGGTCTTGTGACCAATATGATTCTTGTGAAATTCAAGCTATATGACCCATGAGATGTATATATATAGAACACTCTTCCCAATGAGAGTAAATTCATTGGTCCATTGTGCACTTTGGGAACCTAGTTGATAGGATTTTTATTAGTGTTCCACCTATAGGGGACCATGAGCTCTTGGCACATGTCTGGCCAAGCATATATTTTGTGATAAGGAAGCAAGGCTACTAATGCGCTCTGTTGTGATAAGTTAGCAAGGCTACTGATGCACTCTGCAGTTCTATCATACGATTTGACAATGCTATTCGATTGTGAGCGCTTATGTTCTTGTAAACATAACCTTATGATATTTCCATATCCATGATCCTTTGTCTTGACCTTTACTTTGCATGTTTATATCTTACTGAGTTGAAAGCTCACTCCTCTTCTGTAGATTTCAGGTGATAGTGTAGCTCGAGGGGGAGCTAATATAGAAGACAAAGCTTCTTGATTCATTCCTCCAAGAAGACTCTATGTAATTCTTGTGAGATACATACATATATATATATTCATTAGTTTGTATTATGGTATTGTATGTATGAGAAGTATACTCTAGAACTCCGTAGTTAGATGTAGAGGGTGATATTATTTTAATATCTGAATTATTACAACTGGGTTGCCCTTACTCCTTATTGATATGGAATGTATCTTTTGATCAGTAAGGAACAAGAGAAAATCATATGATGATGAATGTAAGTGTACAAATGGTTACTACATGAATCATAGAAATGAATATTTATAATGATAATTATATATGGTGTGGATATGTATTGTGTATGAGATCCAGGATATGAGTATTCTACGAGTTTATGGTGGCCTTAAGCCTACCTTTGCTCTAAAACTATCGCACCACTGAAATTAAGGTGTCACAAGTCTAAAATCAAGCATAGTCTAAAAACATTGGTTAAAACCCTCCTATATTAAACATTGTTTATGAAAGGACTAATGAAAAAAATTAAGACTTTTGGATACATTATTAATTTTAGCTAATTATTTTAATTTTGCCAATTAAATCCTCAACCTTTATGTATTGATATCATTTTTAATAATTCAATTCAAATGGAAAAAATATTACTTTGGCTTTACTTTTACAAAAATAAATTATGCTCAAGTTTCTTAGATTTTGAGCTGCAAATAAGGAAGAAGTCTTTTAGACAAGTAGACAGTATTTTGTCCTCAAGTTTTTATGGGTTTAAAATTGACTTTAGACCAAACTTATAAAAATCAAACAATAAGTAGTTATAACTTGTGCCAACCACTAGTTTTGAGCAATTTCACTAATTTTTTTATTATTAAACTTGATTATAATATTTTTATTACACTATTTAACTAATTACTCTCATAAAAAAATAAATAAGGTTTAATTTTCATTTCCTTTCATACTTCATTATTATTATTATTAATTTATGGAATATTTTTTATATTTTATTATTTTTGAAAAATATTTGATACTAAAAATTATATATATATGTGTGTGTGTTCATTTTTATATATTATAAAAGAAATTTTCTTCTAAATTTTATTTTTTTTTAACTTTTTTTTCCATAGAATTTTTTATTATCAAAAAATTTAATTAACCAAATAAAAAAATAAAATACTAATAACTCTCAATATATTTTGAAAATAATGTAATAAAATAAAATAAAAATATATTTTTTAATTCTTTACTTATTATTTTAATTTTATAATTTATTCAATTTATAAAGGAAAAACATATGATTTATTAGGATATTTTAGTAAAATATATATTTGTTCATAAAAATATAAAAAGTTATAAAATAAAAATTATAAAATAAAAGAAATTTATTTCATAATAATAAAAATTAAAAATTATATTATTATTTTTAAATAAATTATACATTTATTAAATATATTTTTATTATCATTTTTAAAAAAAAATATAAACATAAAATATCATTTTTATGAAATAAAAAAATAAAAGTATATATATATATATATATATATATATATATATAAGTACATAAACCTTCTTTTTCTAATAAAAATTAAAAAATAAAAAAATTTTCTATTTTTTTTTTTGTCACGTCCTAAAAATGAAATATAACGGTTTTAGAATGTGAGACCCAGCTATATAATCAATACTCGTAAAACCCCTGCTATAAACTCATTAACCACATGTTTCCATATTCCATTCCTTCTCAATTACAACACATAATTCAATCCATCATAAGGTATTTAATTATATAATCCATATTATGCCAATTAATTAATTTACATTATTTATCTACATATTATACACATAAACTATTAACTAAACTAATTTAACCATGAAACTACTATAAGATTACAAAAGCAACAATGTTTTAAATATTTACATAGTAAAAAAGAATTTGATTCCTTTGAAAAAAAAAAAGAGGAAAGTCTCAAAAATTGTTACTGTCTATTCCTTACCTGAAAATTTTAAACAACTAAGAGGTGAATATTATTACTTAGTGAGTTATAAATTTACTATTAAGAAAAAAGGACTATGTACATAACAAGCAAGACACCAAATGTTCATATATAGGGTAACGAAGATCGAATAGACAAGAAATAAAATTTAGGTCAAATAATCAAAGAATAGACATTCTGAAATGGTGATAAAACATAACAAATATAGGGTTTCGTGATCGTATAAATCTCATTAACTACATTCACAATAGCTTAAACTTTTGAAAATTACATAAGATTGATAAGACCTTATGACTAGAACTTAACCTGTCACGTCCCGACCCTAGGAAACGGGAAAGTATAAGGCTTCTGAAACTATAGTAAGCCTGACTTACCACTAAATAATAAAACTGCAATATGACAGTTGTAACTGTCAAAAAGTAAGGGCTAAGAGCTCACCTGTCATGCAAAACATGAGCAAAAAAAAAAAAAAAATCAAATTTCTATCACTTAGGACTATTATTATCCATATAACATCCTCAACATCGGATTTCTGCTAAACAAACAACGAACATAATTACGATCATAAATCTAACATTAAATATAATAACACGAAGCTCTAAAAGAATTTAATACAATAAATACAATATAATTACATAACAAAATAAAACAACTCCTCTGCATGAGGAATAAAAGGTAGGAATACTCAACTTAAAATTTTAATCTATTTAAGCTCGTTCTAGAACCTAGAAAAATATTTGAACAGGTGTGAGTGCTTGACTAAATGAGCTAATATAATTTAATTTAACATGCATGTCATTTATTAATTTACATGAAGTGTCACATTATACATACTCATCCATAAACATACATAACATCCATAATAGAAAATGTTTGTGGAATCTAACCCCAATATGTTTCTGTTTATTCTAAATGGGGAGCCAACCCCTCCCTTGACTCTCTTAAAAGTCCAACTATGGAGCCACGATATATTCTCTTATCCATGTTCAGGGGTCACGGTGAAACCATTTTCTAACCAGGCAATTCCTGTAATAACATCATTATCATATCATATCATGTTATATCATTAATATTTTTTGTGTTAGTATAGTTGGATTCCATATCATCCAATTTTTCATCACAACCACATATACATAACATCATCATCATATAATATGGCATAAACATACATCATGATTCTAAATCTAATGCAACAGTGATAGCTTATATACATATATATTCACATTCACTCAATGCTTATATGACATGCATAGATATAGAGTTAAATTAAAATATATCAACTCACAAACATGACGACCATAAACCAGCTAGCTTTCCTTGGAGCGCCTAAACTCTGACGGCTAGGAAATTCCTAAAACACCTTGACTGAAAAGATATATGAAGGACATGAGATTATAAATAATCTAGATTAGTTTTAATAAATTAAAGAAATGACTACTAAGAATCTGTCAGAATTTCGGCAGAACCTTCACTAAAACTAGAATATTTACAACTAAAACAAAAGAATAAACACTTCAAAATAATCTACAAGGCTCACAATAACCAACTTCATCTCAATAACCTCTCCTGGATCTCCAAACTCCATCTCTATTATTTCTCACTCATATATCATACTACATAGTTCTTAAAATAATTTACTTAGCATCTAATTAATAATATAAAAAAAATTATAGAAATCATTTGGTTAAATATGTGTTGAACGCAAATATCATTTTCTTTAAAATCTTTGTGAATAACTTATTACACAAATAAATTTCTTTATTAGTAAAACTAATTTAATTATAAATCATTTAAAATCAATTTAAATATTTTAATTTATTTTCTTCAAAACCTTTAAAATAATTAACTTATAATTATCTATATCGAAATTCATAAAAGGGAAAACTTTCAACTTATATAATGCTTTAAAACCATTAACATTATTTTTCATTAAAATCAATTTAATTAACTTTAAACATTATAATTATATTTACATATCTATTATAAGATAGAAGAGGCGACATCCAGATGAACAGTAAATCTCCAATTGATTTCAAATTAGTAAATTAGTTTTTTTCCTTTATTTATTCTACTTTTCCAAAGCTTCAATACTAAAACGACGTCGTAGTTAAGGGCAAACATGTAAATTCACTCATAGTTCAGTGAAATTACTTAACTGTCATTTTGATTTCTACCCAAATCCATATCAAAATGACACCGTGCAAGGATATATGCATCATTTCCACCCTGGCCCGCGTTTATTGCTATTCAATCTCCTTGGGAAGGTAAAATCATTATTGTTTTCTTCGTAATCTGAGTATGAAATCATTTGCAGCCCGTGGTTTTCAAAAACCACAAAAATCTTTACCTATCTTCCTCTCTCTTCATCCTTTTCTCTATCTTCCTTTCTTTTTCTGTACCATAGCTCATTACAGTTGTTAGCAGTGTTTAATTCTTCGATTCATCACCAAAACTATTTTTTCTAGCGAGTTTTAAAGGATTTGCTTTACTTTAATTTTGTTGTTTAGTTTCTTTAAATCTGTGATTTTGTTTGTAAATGGATAATTTTTATTTCATTTTGTTGTTTTTGCATATTCATGTTTTTTAAAACCAAGCTATGATGCTTCTTTCTACTATTTTTTCTAGTGAATTTTAAAAGTTTTGCTTTATTTTAATTCTGTTGTTTCTTTTTAAAATCAGTGATTTTTTTCTGAATGGCTAATTGTTAATGTAACCATCTGATTTTAAAGCAGAATTATTGAAGGTAGATAATTAATTTGTGGAGAACTGAAGATTGAACTGAACTATCTTATAAAAAAAGGAAGGGAATGGAGCCTTCTTCAAAAGGATGGTGCTCAAGGTAGAACAAAATCTTTACTTGGATTTATATATTCGATATTTTAATTTTTTTTTTCATCTCAATAAATTCATCTCAATTCGATATTTTAATTTTTTTTTTCATCTCAATAAATTCATCTCATTCCTAAAATATAAAACAAAACCGGATTTTGGATTTATGTTTTAGCTTTGCAATTTTTTCAAAACTATATCAGTTTGAGAATTTTAGCAATTCTTTGAAATAGAAGAGGCGTTGCCCTCTTCTATTTCTTTCATGTGAGTTTTAGTTTTTTAGCTTATCTATATGTGTCATTCCTAATTTGAGTTTGTCTCTTTTTTTTATATGTATTATTTATGACGTAATTTTTTCCTCGCTGAAAAATGAAGATAATGGATATGAGTCTTTGCTTTGTTTTTTTGCTTGCAGGTTATCTTTCATTTGCATGTGGCTATGTGATCAAATCGAGTTATGCTGGATCCAGTCCTTGCTGATATGTTGGGGGTTTTGTATAATCATAATAATAATTTTACTATTCTTTTATTTAATGTTTGATGAGGCAATCCTTGAATCTTTTGGTGCTTTGTTTTTGCAGTTTGCAAAGAGAGTTTGAGTTTGAATTAAGTTGATCAGTTTATTCTTTCATTTGAAATATTTCAGTTTGGTTAATTTTTTGTGCTTTTTTCTTTATACAGATTCGAGATGAACTCTCTTTTTTCTTTCTGTATTCGATTTGATGGTTTCAAATGCTTAAATAATTTATCATAATGTGATCTTTGGGATGTTAGTTTGTAATTTCAATTTTTCTTTTTTGTTTCTTATTTTATAGAATTAGTGATGTATTTGAATTGCATAGCGTCTGAATTTATTTGAGATTGTGGAATTTGACTAATTTTATTATTCTAATTATTTTTTTTCGTAATCATTTTTGGCATTTAATATGTTAAAACCAGTTTTCTTCTCTAATATAATTTATATTTTTTAGTTAGTCACTGTGCTGATGGGATTTGAATTTTAGTAGTTTCGCAACATTGTAGGTTGAGACAAGTAGCATCAGGTTGCTTGGATACTTTGTTTGCCATAGATGATTTAATTGGTTATTGCTATGTACACTATACTAATACCCCAATAATTGTTAGTATCAATGGTATGCTTGCTTGAAACTGGGGGAATGGCCATCATGGCTAGGCCTCTGGCTGCAAGAAGTTTGTTCCAAACTATAAGAGGTAAAATAAGACTTGTCTTATTCAAGACTTGCAAGATACTTTTAAAATTAATGTGGGTTTAACTGCAGCTATTATAGCTATTAATTTTTTTAAAAATGGATTTGATTAATTTTTATATTTTAAGTGATATTTTATTGGTTTCTTTTAATGTTGTAATAATAAATGTTTTGGACAAGGAAATTAACCAACAAAAATTAGCTGCTAGATGCATTTATAGATAATTTCACGAGGCAGATGAAGCAAATTTGCTTGATGAAGAAGGTAAATTTCTTAATATGTAATTTTCTATAGAAGTTTTAATAATAATAACAGGTAGGCCTATGTTAGAATGTGATGTGAACTCTTTTCATAAAACAGTGGCATATAGCCGATATTCTTTTACTGTAATTATCTAATTCAAAATTGTCTTTATTATCTATATTTTAGTTGCAGTAGCAGTTTTGATCATGGGTAACAGTCTAATTTATTAATAAAATTCTTCAAGTCTTTTTTAATTTTTAACAGTTAGAGCAAATAATGATTGTTTTGGAAGTATAAGAAATTTTTGGAAATGTATGTTATGATATATTTTTTTTCTGTCCATGTCTCTGATTTTATTTTAGAATTTGGAGCAAAAGTATGATAAATTTTGTATATGTATTATGATAAATTTTAATTGAGTTCAGTTTCGACTAATATATCCCTATTCAAAATAAGCAGATTCGAGACCAGTCACTTGGCATATTGAAGAGTAAAATAAAGCTTGTGTATTAATCAATAAGAAAGTGGTAGTGATTCCCCATTTAGTGGGGGTTGTCTATTTTCTACAATAATTTAATAGACTTTTTTTTTTATTTAAAATAGAAAGTGGTAATGGTAATAATAAAATAGAAGCTTTTTGAATGATTAGAAATGATAGCTGTGTGGACTTTTATGAATATGGGCTTCCATTGATGGATGTAACTGAGGGAAAAACAAATCATTTTTATGACACTGAATAGTGATGAACATAAGCATAGTATTGTCACACCCCAACTCCAGCAGTGTGACGGTCCTAGGGCAAGGATAGGCTTAAGGCCACCATAAACCCGTTGAACTCCCGAATCCTGAATCTCATATACATTCATATTAAATATAATAACATGCTATATCATATCATAATCCATTCGAGCATAAATCATTTCTTCACTATATCATTTCATAATAATATTCTCCTGTTCTTTACTGATCAAAAGACGTATCTCACATCACTAAGGAACAAGATTTCCCAAAAGATAACAATTCATACAACATAATATTATCATCCCCCTAACGACTATCTACGGAGCTCTAGAGTATACTCCTATTACATATTGTGCCATAATACCCTTAACAAAATACATAATCATATAACAAAAGATTTACAATGAGAGCTTATTAGAATGAAAAAAAGTCAAGAAACTTGATCTTCTCTGCTAGCTCCCTCACGAGCTATACTATCACCTGAAATCTACAGAAAATGAGTGAGCCTTCAACTCAGTAAGATATGAACATTATATAATAAGAATGAAATATCGAATCAATGTCAATGAACAATTTATTATACATATAGGCATGAAGGAAGCCATAGGCTTTTACTTGAAAGAATTGTAGTTTTCATAATAATTTGGCTATATCAAAACATGTCAATTTTCAAATCATGGTTCATCTTTAAAACATAGAATGCCCGCAAGGAATGTCATTATCAAATATCATGTGGAAGAACTGATCACATATCAGAATATATGTATCGGTAGCCTTGCTACCTCAACGTGCACACATGCTTGGCCAGGCATGCGCCTAGAGCTCCTGGTCCCCTCTAGGTAGAATACTGGTACAGAACTCTACCAGCTGAGTTCCCAAAGTGCACTATGGACCAACGAATTTACTCTCATTGGGAAGAGCGTTCTATTCATGGGTCATGGGTTTCAATCTCATAGGAAGCATATTGGTCGCAAGACCATCATCATATATCATTATCCAAACCGATTTCACAAGTAAGAATACATGGACTTGATCAAAGAATATTGATCAAGCCATTTTCGGTATATACAAAATATATAAACATATGATAATGAACAATTCAAATATGACTAGTATTATTATTTCAAAGAGACAAGAAATAGGTAAATGTTCATACTTACCTCTTGCACAAATTTTCCCTTAGTTTCTTTAGCAAACTGCTCACTTAAATCCCTCGATCAAATTCTGAATTCTCCTCCTAAGAAATTTCCCAAATATATAAAAATTAGGGTTTCTCCAATTAATAGTATTCCACATGATTTTCCATAAATTAATTATCTTAGAATTTCTATTGTTAATTTCCAACAACAATCTCATTAATCTCCCTAACGAAAACTTGCATTAAATTCCACATTAAATTTCGGAGTTACTGTTCACAGCAGTTTATCCTCCAAAATTTCTTCCACAATAATTACCATTAATTGCTTCTGATTACTAGTAATAAATTCTATATACCCAGAATTTATTATCCTAACCCATAGACTCAAATAAATCCAAAGAAAATAACTTAGGAAGAAAATTTACCTTATTTCCTTCAAACTGAATTTTCTGCAAAACATTGCTCAGACTGATGATTCTACCTTAAATATAGACTAATATAGAAGTCTATTGCATTAATCTAAGCTTTAATGCCTTAGAATAAAATATGAAACAAATCTGAGAAGAAGATTGAAATTGCAAAAAGAAAGGAAGAAAGAAAATCGCGAAATCGCTAATGGGGGTTGCTGGGCTTAAATAGACTTCTGCCCAGAAACACGCTAGCCAACTCGCCTCGCCCAACCTACCTCGGCAAAGCTACCTCGCCAAACCAGCTCGCCAATCTCTCTTCGCATCCCCAGCTCGCACTTGCTAGCTCGCCAAACTTGATCCAGCAATGCTGCCTCGCACATTTCAGCTCGTATATGCTACCTCGCGTATGCTGCCTCGCCAGACTCTCCTCACAACTCTTCCTCGCATATGCCACCTCGGCAATGCTTCTTCGCCTCTTTGCCTCTTCGCTTCTGCCACTTCGCACAAAGCCTCCTCGCATAATGCCTCTTTGCTAAATAGCAATAATTAGGAGTGATTCGTTGATATCCCCTTCCTCGTGGGAACGATACTTACTCATCATTATTACTTGCCACGCGACCTGTATACTTGCAGTACCGCAAAGTCGCAACAAGTTTTTGGC
>CANXYC011445480.1:0-14747 GCA_948193065.1 Aleurites moluccanus
TATATATATAAGAGAAAAATTAAATTAAGAAATGAAAAAGTAAGATAATAATAATAATAATTCCATTCATCTTTCTGGGGGAAATTATGAAGCATTCTCCACTCAATTTCTCTGTTACTGCGTATTCATGATTGCATATATAATTAAAGTGTTATAGTACACTGTCTTGGTTTGATAATCAACGAATTTGAGAACCCTCCGCGAAACCATTCTCACTTTCTTTGTATCTTTAAAGTTGTTTGGTAAAAAAGCAGCGACAGAAACATTAATTAAAATAACTTTAGATTAATTATAATAATATAATTTTTCTTCCAATCATGCGCACAACTTTGCTTGATTTCTGTATTCTTCTTTTCTAGCATTAGTCGGACAAAATTTAATTTCGGTAAGATTTGAATTTGATTAAAATTTTATTATTATTTTAGTGAAATTTAAAATTTATAAAATTATTGAATTAATATTAATTTTATAGCTTAAATATTTAATAAAATTATAAATTTAAATTGTAAGATTCACTTCAAATAAATTATTATAATAAAAAAAATTTAAATTCGATTATGATTGAAAAGAAAAATTAAATATAAATAAATGTAATTTCAGTATTTTTATAGAATTTTAATGATAAAATAAATGAAATAATTAATTATATTAAGAGAATAAAAATATATGAATTAATTAGTGAGATTCTCAAAAAATAGAAATGAAAATATTAATTATGTCAAATTTTATGAATTAAAATATAATTTATTAAAAATTCGTAATGAAAATAAAAAAGAAAAATCAAAATTCAAGGGGAGGGACACGTAACCCTTGCCAAAGTATGAATCAGTCAATGCATGTGTTCTATTAATTGACAAAACTTTTATTACAGATATATTTTAATTTTATATTATATATTTATTTATATACTGCCATATTTGAAATTTATTGCTTGTAACTTTAAAAATAAAAAATACTTGAAAAGTAAATTTTTTTTTAAAAATAATAAGTAATATAATTTTTTAGATAATTTTATTTTTTTTATATTATTTTTTTATTTATAAAATAAAAGTTATGACTTTTTTTTATTTATGATACAAAATTGAACTGTTGAAAATTCACTTTCCATTTCCTCTAAAATAATCTTTCTCCGAATAATAAAATATAAAAAACCATAATAATTTGATAAAATACCAACTACAATCGCTTCTATTGATTTCCACTTAAAATTATCCTTATGTTTAATTTTTTTCATTTAAATTATATTCTTTTATTTATGATACAAAATTTAATAATAAATATAACCATAAAACATATAAATTAATTAATAATTTTTATTCATTAAATTCGAAAAGATTAAGTAAATTTTTTTTACCATTAAAATATGATTCTTTCGTTCATAATAAAACATTATATGTATAAATTGATTATTAGGAACAATATAATTAAATACTGACGGTTCCTTAGTGAACTTTTCTGGTTTGGATTCAGAAGGTGGATTGGTGAGGACAACTTCTGGTGCCTGGGCTGGAGGTTTTGCAGGGAACCTATAAGCTTACTCCCTAACTGTGGCAAAATTGTGGGGGGTGTTTTATGTGCTATCGCTGGCTTGGTCTGAAGGAGTTCAGTCTCTCTTAGTGGAATGTGATAGCCTAGCTGTGGTGAAACTTCTTAACAGAAATGAGGAGGAGATCAACTGTTCCACAATTCTTGTTAGAAGCATGAAAAACCTGTTGAATAGGAATTGGAGGGTGATTATTACCCACACATATAGAGAAGCTAATTTTAGCACTGATTGGCTTGCTCACATGGGAACCAATCTTGGTTTAGGATATCATGCCTTGGCAGCAGAACCCCCTCTAGGCATTCTTAGTAATCTTTTGCATGATGTTTGTGGGGTGGCATATAATAGGAATTGTGTAATGTAGCTCTGCTTTGTTCTTCTCCTTTTTTACCAAAAAAAAAAAAATTCTAATAACCTTTTATTTCAACTTTCCATATGTCTAATATATCCTAATTAAATTTTAGAGATATGAGTGTAATTTAATTATTATGGTGTTACTTACGTCATAATTGTGAGAATTTGAATTAAAAAATAGCAATTTAATTAATTTATGATAAATTATTTTTAATTTGATTATAATGGAATATTTAATTAATTTATTAATTATTTTATGAATTATAAACCAAATGGAAAAAAAAAACTATTAACTTTATAATGAAAAATGGCAAAATTGTAATTAAGTATAATTAATAAGGACATTTTTGAGACATCAAATGTAATACTTGGTGTTCTTTACATAGGGATGAAAATGGCAAAATTATAATTTAGACTTAATAAGAACATTTTTGAAATATCATGTGTCACACTTAGTATATTTTATATATAGATAATAGATAAGAAGTTGGATATAATTTCTTTATTCAGGGTTATAGTGAGAATTTTTATCAATTTGATAAATAGTTATTGAAATATCATCCTCACACTTTCATTAAAAAAGAAAAACTGTTTCATTGGATATTTTCTAATCTTAATTAAAATAAATAATATGTCATTGGATAAATAAAAAAATATTTATTAATTAATAAAGTATAGAAAATTTTACTTATAATTTAATAAATTTATTTTATCTTATTAATTATCTGCGACATTAATAGCATAAACTGTAAAAATAACAATCTCGTATATATATCATAACAAAATTATTATTATAACATATTATCTTCATTTTTCAACTTCTTTAGATGGACTTAATTAGGGCATCCACAATAGAAGTTTAATGAGTGTGTTATGTCACTAATTATACTCTCCTCATTATATATTCTCATTGTGAGAGGTTAATGATTATTAATCGGTTGATATATATCAATCTGTTAATAGAACTTTAAAACAAATAAAAAGAAGAAGAAGAAGAAGAAGAAGAAGAAGAGAGCACATAAAGAAGAAGAATGAAGTGCACCAAACAGAGATCGGGCTCGCACGTGCTCACAGACATATGTTACTCTCATATTTTAGTTCAAATTGTGGGCGCCATTATAATTTAATAGTTCAAATTCTGAACTCCATTAACTATTAACAATTGATTAAAATAATATGGGATTAGACTCTGAACATTTGCTTTTTTTTTTTTTTAACTATGAACATATAATATTATATAATTTTTAAAAGTATAATTCATTATGTGGGTTAGTCTAATGATAGATAGGATAATGAAATAATGATATTATATGCTAAAAGTATAATTTACTGCAAATACCCTTAAAAGAATGAAGAAAAAGTCCATTTTGAAATTTGTGTAAACTTGAAGAACATTTGTTATGACTTTTTTTTATTATTATTAGTCAAATGTGAGAGTCCAAACTGATTTTTTGATTGGTCTATTAGTTAATTATTATGAATTAAACCTATAATTTAACTGTAATAATGAATTTGATTGATAAAAAAAAAAATTACTCTTCTCTTTATTAATTATTAGATTTTTTATAAATATTAAAAGTTTATATAATTTTGAAATATTTTAGTTCATGTGAAATTTTATATTTTAATATGATTATAAATAAAAAGTTTTTTATTTATAAATTTTAATTATTTGCCTTTAATAAAATTAATGTGAATGATTTACTTTTATTAAAATTAAAAAATAAATGTAATATAAATTTAAATTAATTTGTGATATAATCTTATTACATAAAAAATAAATAAAACCAATAAAAGGTGCATTGTGAATGTCTCTGAGTTTAGTATGAACATATATATGTGTGAATAAGTAGAAAACATTTGTGACTTAGAATTTACTTTGAAGAGAAGAATGCCAAATTCATTATTTTTTGAAGAATTAGTGTTTGAATATATCTCTGGAGACAAATTCTATTATTAATTGGTGAGTTTTAACTTGTGATGATGAGATATTAATAAACTTATAAATGAATTTCATCATGATTTAAATGTGTACTCTGAAATAATTCATTTGTCATTTCAATAAATGGATCATATAAGTAAGAAATTATTCAAAAGTATAAGACTCAAATTTAGATTAGTTACATATATTTTACAGATATATGTATTAGTTAAACTTAATAAATTATCATATTATGTAATAATTAACTAAAAAACTGGTTTTAATATGAATCAAATTCAATTTAACTTTAATCATAAAATGAATTGAGATCAATTATATTAATTTATTATTTTCATTCCAAATATATAAGCGATTGCTAGAATTTTTAATACGTTAATTGAACTTGATATTTTTTTTTTTTTTATGGAGATCTCTCAAACTTTTTATTACTATAATATTCATTTAAAATTTAAAGACATCAATGGATTTTTTAGATCATTTAGTGTAATTGAGAGGTTTTTCATCATGAATTCTTTCAAATTTTCATAACCTAGCAAAGATTATGAAATTTTTTTATCTATATTGGATGTGTACACCAGTTTAATAAGATAAAAATATATGAAGAAAAAATAATATTGGTATTTTTTTTATTAAAAAAAATTATATTAACTAAAATATCTCATAACTCATTAATTGAATGAATGTAATAAATTTATATATCTAGTGTAAATAATAATACTGATAATCACAAAGAAAAATAAGAGAGAAACCACTCATACATATTTATTTCATAATATAAAAGGTCATTAATTAATTTAATTAATATTTTTTTTATTTTAAAATCTTAAATGTAAAAAAATTACAATAAAAGTCAATCAAGTGGGCTAGATTAGAAATTTTTGTGGAAGGAATATGATGAATGCATTTACTTGATATTATTACTCCTTTTAAGTTTCACATCATAAGAGAAAATTTGTTATTATAAGAAAAGCAATATTGACACTTTTCTTTTAATTTCTTTCATTTTTTATTATATTTTTATTACTAAATTGAAATTAAATATTTTTATTTCATTTAAGTTTTATTTTTATAAGAAATGAAAATTTAATTTTCATTTTCTTATATATATTTTTATTATAATTATGTTTAATATATAAAAATATTATTATCTGTAATTTTTTTATTTTTGAAAAAATATGATACTAAAAATTATATTTGATAAATATATAATTTTTTTTACATAATAAAATTTTTCATTTTTCATATATTTTATTTTTCTTTATATTTTGTTTATTTTTATTTTAAATAATTTTTTTATTATCAAGCAACTTAATTTACCAAATAAAAAATATGAAAATATTAATACTTCTCAATATACTTTGAAAATAATGCAATAATTTCAAAAATATATTTTTTATAACAATATGCATATAGTTATTTTATTTTTTACCTGTTATTTTAATCTTATAATTTATTCTATTTTAAAAAATTTATATGATTTATTAAGATATTTTAATAAAATATATAATTAAAAAATATTTTCAATAAGTACAATTTAAATTTTTTTTCTTAAAATAAAATATTAGTAGGATTATAATTTATAATTTAATTTAGTAAATTCTCTTTCTTATTAAAAATTAAAAAAATATTTACTCAATAATAAAAGGATCAAATCAAATTTTAAAAATTAAAAGGTAAAAGAAATTTATTTTATAATGTGTAAAAATAAAAAATTCATTTTATTTTTATACAAAAATATTATATTTAATAAATATGTTTAAAAATTAACAAATTAACTTTTATGTAATAAAAATAAAACTAAAAAATGGAAGCAAACGGAACTTAAGTTTTTTTTTTTTCTTATTTTGTTTTAATACATAAATCTTCCTTTCTAATGAAAACTAAAAAATAAAAATTTTATTTAAATATTTATTTATATATAAAAAATAATATTTTATTATATATAAATTATATATTTATTAAATATGTTTTTATTATCAAAATTATATATATGTGTGTGTGTGTGTGTGAATTAATAATAATAAATAAATAAATAAAATTTAATTAAGCATTTATTTCTTATAAAAAATATTTTTTAAACAATATAATAAAGCATTATAATCAAATTTAATAATAATAAAAAAAGAATGAGAATGTCAAAAATTAAAAGTGAAGTGTCAAAGTTGTATTTATATTTGAATTGTATAAAATTTCTTGAAATTTCAATAGATAGGACAAACTTTTGTTATTCCAACATTTGAAAATTTCATGTTTATTTCAGGATGAAAAAAATTCTAAGAAAATCATGTATGTGGAGGATGTTTTTCATTAGCTTTACTATATTTTTATTTTTATTTTTATTTTTTATTTCTGTTAGTGATTGATCATGAAATGACCTCTTTATTTTGGAAGGCTAAATAATGGGAAGTAGGCCATTCCCTTTGAGAGTTAATTTTAAATTATTTAAATTTATTATTTTTTATAATTAATAAAATTTAATTTGACATATATGCAAGAGGGACAAAAATATCCTACAAAGTAGAGTAGAAATGTTCAAAGTATAAATTTTCATAGAATCCTTTGAAATTTGACAAAAAACATATTATCTTATGTTTCGATTTAAAATTTAAATCCACAATAATTTTAAATATTTATTTATATAAACGTATCCTTAACTATTTTTATTATTAAATAAATTTAATTGAACAAGTTAAATTATAAATTAATTAAAAATTATTAAATATGTAAAATAATAATCACTTCATATTAAATTACGAAAGTATATTATAATTAATATGTCAATATATCAAATTATTATTAGTTAGTTTATAATTTAATGTTGTAAATTAAATTTATATAAAAAAAATTTTATTATATATATACATTATTTTAACATTGTTAAGAAAAATTATTAATAAAATTCAATAATAATTTTAAAAAGAAATGAAGTCAATATAAGTCAACAAAACATAGACCAGATGACTGATGGAGCATTTTCACACGGGAATTATTGGAAAAGAACAAGAGAGTCCGCGTCGCGGCCCCGGCCCCGGCCCCACCGACTTCTTTAACACTCAAAAACAACTCTAACGAAAGGACAAATAGGGACCAATAAGAAAAACTTTTATTAGATTTTTTTTTTCTTGGTCAAATCAAGACCAAGGTTCCAATATTAATTAATTATTATTTTTATCATCAATTATTTATATATTCTGATTTGCAAGTAAATACTTTGAAGATGTTGTTATAACATTTTTAATTTATTAAAAGTTAGATATATTGAAATAGCATTTCAGACTATATAATATTTTAAATAAAATATCATTTCATCCTTAAAATTTAATCTAATTAATAAAGTGACTTGTTCATTTTTAAAAATTAACTAATTAATTACTATATTTTAATTTCATCACTGATTCTTTCGTTCATTATTCAGTTAAATATATATAATAAAACTAAAATATCTCAATTTTTTTTTTTTTTTTTTATCTTTTTGCCATAAAAATATGATAGAGGAATAAATCCAATAATTCAAACCCAGAACAAATTCAACAACTAGTTTTCACTTCAAGCATTGATGATTCTACAAGAACATTAATGTGTGAAAATTTTGTTCTAAGTTCATACCCATTCAGATTAATTGTGAAAAATTTAAATTTCAGCTACACATAATAAAAATGCAGTAACTCTCTAGTAGCAGCTGCGGAACTAAATTTCAAAGTTTGAAACTAAAAATAGTCATAGAAAAAATTCTATAGGAAAAAATATGAAATATACATCAAATATATAAAATTCTAAAATTTTGAAGAGGTTAAAATGTATATATTCTAAAAATATATAGCATAAAATTTGAGAATCAATGTAATATATTTTTTAAAATATGAGTATAAAGATTAATTTTAAAAAATTCAAAGAGGTAATGCACGTTTCAAACTCTCATCTAATTCCGTCAAAATTAATATTGAGAAGTTTGGAAGGGTCATGTAACCCTCAAACTTTCATCTAATTTCGCCATTGCCTATTAACATTGAATGTCAAATGATCAAATAAAAGCATATGAGTTTAATGGTAATAATTTGCTTGAAGAAAAAGAAAAAAGACACAATCCTTTATTTAATTTTGTCATGAAAACGCAGCAAACAACACGTTCAAATCTATGTGGGTTTGTGAAAGCGGTGTCTGTTTTTCCAATTTGATGACAAATCATTCTCTCATTGTCTTTTGATTAGAATATTGACTGAGAAATAGAATTTTTAAACCCAATGAAATAATTAACTTTCACTTTAGTTTTAAGATAAATTTTGATAGTATTCAGTACGATAATTAGAAGAGAAAAATTATTTAGATTTCAAAAGAATCTTTCTAGAATTTTATTGCCAACTAGACTTTGATCTAATCTAAATCCAAATAAGGACTAGTAGGAATTCACATATTGGATTCCATTCCTATCTTACACACATCCAGTTCTGGCTATCCAAATCACCCTTCTGTCCATGATTTGACTGAAGGCCAAACAACTTTGTAAGCAAAATGAATTTTTTTTTTTTTTTTTAAGAATAAAATACCACTTAAATAATCTTGAGTAGTTACTCAAAATTATTTTATTTATTATACTCTTAATTTTTATATAAAAAATAATATTTTTAAGATGAAAATAATATTATACAATTTATTATGATATTATTGAATATTAACGATTATATGCAAGACAAAATTAACACATAAAAAGTTTCACATATTCTTATACACATGCTAAAAAAAATAGAATGCTTCATATAAATTTTAACTTAATAATATTATAAGAATAATTTTGAAATTATAAATTGTGAGTTTCTATATTTAATTTTCTTCCTTTTTAGGTATTCCAATCTAATATTCGAGTTGCTCCGATTAATTTAAATTGTGTTTTGGTCGAACTCTTTTATAGGAATAACACTTTTAATAAAATTTTTTATATTTTTAGGATTTAAATTCAAGATATTTTTTTTTTTCATTTAAACCAATACTTATTGGTTATAATTAACTTTCTTTAATTTAAGATATAAAAAGACTAAAGAAATTGAACATATTTTATTTGTTTATTTCATTTCACATAAAATCAATTATTTATAAACAAAATTGGAAAGTCTGAGTCATTAGAATGAAGATTATATTAATAAGGCATAAATCCGACTCTTATTTTTAGCCTTAAATATGAAATCAAATTCATTACTCAAGATAACATAAATGAAGTTGAGAGGTAGAGAAAGAAACATCCTTGAAAATAACTTGTGGCGACATGAAAGCTCGTCTACAGTAAAACCACATGTGAAGTACATAGTTGTAAGTCGCCTATTGGATCCTTTCCTATCTAACATACATTCAGTTCTAGCTATCCAAATCACCCTCTTGTCCATGATTTGAGTGGGGACCAAACAACTTGAAAGCAAAAGGCTATTAGCTATATACTCGTTACGTACTGATCGAGCAACCATTTTTTTTTTAATAGAAATGAGTGACAATATATATATATATATATCGGAAAAAATAATTAAAAAATTTATAATAAAAGTAAATATAAAATTATTTTTATCCTTAAATTTTATTGATTAAGTTATCAGAATAATAATATTTAGTCTAACAGTTATAATTGACACATCGACAGAAAATACACTCCACTCAAAATTGATATCAAGTCGTTTGATACGTTCGATTATTAAAAATTAGACAAAAGTTATTCTCCATATTTGTGAAATAAATAAAAATTCATAAATAAAAGACACATAAATAAAAAAAAATAAAAAAAATAAAAAAATAAATCTAATATCAAAATTTTATTTAAAATAATAACAAATAACTCCAAACAAAATAAATATTGTACTGTAGAGAAGAAGAGGAATAAAAGACAATAAAATAAAATAAGAGACAAAATAAAAAACTACATTATTTATCGATGATTATCAAACAACCATTTTAAGAGTTGGTAATAATATATAATTTTTAAAAATAATTTATTTTTAAAAATTTTATTTTTTTATGTTTTATTTTTTTTTATTATTTTAGAAATTTATTTATTTATATTTTTAATTATCATTTTAAATTTTTAAATTAATATCTATCTATTTTTTCTTATTTTATCCTTATAACATTTAATTAAAATATAATAATTTAATTTAAAATAAAATTAAAAATATAAAATTAAATAAGTTATTTTAAATTTAATTAATAAATATTATAATATGTGTGTAAAATCTTGAACGATGAATAAAAAAAAAAAAAAAAAAGTGTATAATAAGAAGAGGTAATTAAATATCAAATACCAATATTGATTAGCCCTCAAACTGTTAAATAACCGCAATAAATGCTATTAATTGCAATACTTTCCTAATAATCAAGGTTACTAAATATTATTTTTAGTAATAATGTAATTGATAATAGTCAAGTCTTTTTATTTTAAAAATATACTTCTTATTCAAAAAGGTAATCATGTTTTTTATTTTTAGAATGTTTTAAAAAGATTGTTATATTTTTATTTTTTTTACTTTATTTTTTATATTTATCTTTAGAATAAGTACTGTTTAATTTATTATGTTGCTATTAATTATTGATGATTATATACAAGAAAAAAAAAACTCATAAAAAGTTTCACATATATTTTTTATATATGCTGGAATAAAAAGAATGCTTCGTTTAAATTTTGACTTAATAATATTAGAATAATTTTAAAATTATAAATTATTGGAATGATGTATAATAATTATTATAAATTAATAAAAAAATGCTCATAGATATTAATATATAGGTAATTAATGAATTAGCTCATAGGTATTGAGAAAATATTGGAATAATTACAAATATGATCCGGTTAAAGAATTGATAAAAGTAAAAAATATGAGGATTAAAAATTTAATCAGAATCGAATATAGATAAAATCGAGAGTAATTAAATTAATTTTTTTATAACATACGTCTTCTGTCTCAATATAAATATCTTAATTTATTTTTTAGTATATTCCAATTAAATTATTATATTTTATAATTTAAACTATAAAAAATTTAATATTTTAATAATATCTTCATATATTTTATCTTATATAATTAATGTAAATTTGAAAAAATAAAAATATTTATTATATTTTAAAAAATAAAAAGATAATTATATTTAATTAAAAAAATATTAAAATAATTTAATTTTTAATATGTATATATTTTATAATTAAAACACTTATTTTGAAATGAAAAAAATAAAAAAATATAAATTTTACTATATTTGCACTTTGCATCTCAAAATCAGAATGACCGAGCTCCAATTACCTTGTAATACAAACACAACAGTAGAAATCAAATAAATAATAAATTTTCATATCAAATATTTTAATTAAATTAAAAAAAGAAAACCAATAATAGTAAAAAAAGAAAAATAAAACCAAACCAACAAGAGAGGGCCAGATGGGGACTGCTGGAGCAGGTGGAGAGTACGGTGAGCTGGAGTTGATTAAATCGATTTGGAGCAAATTTTCTGTTTAATAATAAAAATATCTATTTCGGATGGATCGGATTTATCTATTTATATAATATTTTTTTTGTTTTTTATTTTAAAAATATATATATATTTTTATATATTCTTTTAATTATTTATATAATATAACTTTAATTTCATATAAAAAATAATTATAAATTAAAAAAATATATAAATTATATATAAATAAAATATTAAAAAATAAAAATATATATAATCGGATTGAATTCGGAACGAATATTACCATTACCCGAATCTGTCATGAATATAAAATAAAAAAATTTTTTCGTTCTATTTACTAAATGGGTTGGATATTACTCATTTTATTCTTATCGAGCTGGGTCGAGTATCCGCAGATTGAGACAAATTTGCCATCCCAATTAAACCCGGACCGGTGACTGGCTAGATCTGTTGAATTGTGTGATTTGGTAGAGCAGATGTGAAGGGCTGAAGGCAGAAGCTATGCAGCTAGGTTTTGCTATTTAGAGCAAATGAAATGAGTATGAAGAAGACTGTTCTTTACTTATTCATAATCCAAAAATGACTTTTTTTTTTTTTTTTATCAAAATAACGTCATTTTAATTAAGAAATAAAAAAAATAAAACCATCATAAATCAAAATGGTGTCATTTTAAAAGGGTCAAAATAACATCATTTTGATCAATAAATTAATTAAAAAATAAAAGTTAACCAGCCAACTCGAGAAAATTGATCCGAGTCAGTTGGATCAATAAAAATCTTAACGATTCACTAATTTTTGATCTAATTTTTGAAGATCGGATAAGAAATGATAGGTCAACCCAACCATTGAACTGATTCTCAATTTTATCGGTTTAACTAACCGGATCGGTCCAAATTTAATAACAATGAATAATTGTTATCTGCAATGAAATTGACTGGCAATTTCAATAAAAAAAAAAACATTTTGACTGGAAATTCTTAGTGTTGATGAACATGCATGAATTTTGTACGAATGTGTATATAATATATCACAATCACCTGCAAATTGGTTGCCAATGGTCACCTCCTATTTTCTCATAGCATGCCAACTTGCCAAGCTTAGCTTCATTTAGAAGTCAATTGCACGTCAAATTGTCATCTTAATACTATAATTATATATATAAAGGAAATATTTCTTGCTAATACTACCTCTTTGTTTAAGCTCCATCTCCATAATAATTACACATTTTCATATACTCAATCTTTAATTTTGGTTAAAAATAATAATCTGCATAGAAGATTTGCCAATTTGAAAAATAATTTCCTTATTTTAATTTAAAAACTTTAAAAAAAATTTAATTAAAAAATGAGATACGAATACTTTTCAACTAAATTAACTCTTCAATTAGAATTTTTTTTTTCAAGCATATATATTAGATATGACTTAAGATAGCCTCCAACAATATTAG
The DNA here is from genome assembly GCA_948193065.1 of Aleurites moluccanus. Lineage (NCBI taxonomy): Eukaryota > Viridiplantae > Streptophyta > Magnoliopsida > Malpighiales > Euphorbiaceae > Aleurites > Aleurites moluccanus. The sequence goes on from CANXYC011445480.1 coordinate 12,724, forward strand.
ACAGTTATTGAGCAGGAACTGAAAATTTTTTCTACAGTACATTTCCAAAAATGCTAATAAATGTGTTGATTTTTTTGCTAAGTAAGCTCTTCAAACTTCAATCCCTTGGACACTCTTATATGCTCCTTCAAGTGGTGTAGATACTCTTCTTGAAAAGGATGTTAGTGATCTTGGGATCACTGTCGCTACTGTTATATAGTTTATGCTTCTTATTTGTTATTAAGATAATTCTATATTGATTGAAAATAAAAATTATAAGAATTTAATATAATGATGGGTTATCATCTAATTAATTAATTTTAATTTTTAATTATAATTAAACTTATCCTAAAATTCAATTATATTTTTTATAGGTCTTATCTCCTCCCATTTATTTTCGGACTTGTTATCGAAAATTTAATATGATATCAAAGCTGATTTATATTCTGATTTATTAGGCTATAACCTATTAATTCTCAATTACTTATTAATTTTATATGGACTGATAACTCATAAAATTATCAAATTACTTACTAATTACTTGTGGGTTGGTAATCTATTAAATTACCAAATTACTTGTGAGCTGATAATCCATCAAACTATTAAATTATCTACTAGTGCTTAAATTGTCAAGTGGCAATTAAATTAGTTAATTACCATTTGAGAGGGAAGTGTTGAGATATAATAATCTCACATTAGAAAAGTGTTGAAATTATAAAGAGTATATATGGGTTTAAGATATAACTATTTAATGAATAGTTTTAACTTTTTAGTAATAATAATATTCAATATTCCAATATGTATTATATGTGATGAAATTATAAAGAGTATATATAAACTTAAAATATAATTATCTAATTGCTAGTTCTAACTCTTTAGTAATGATAGTGTTTAATATTTCAATATGTGCTGTATGATGAAATTATAAAAAGTATATATGGGTTTAAAGTATAATTACTTAATAGTTAGTTCTAACTTTTTAATAATGATAATATCTAATATTCTAATATGTGTTATATGTATATTTGTGTGTTTAATACTTTTCATTTATATAAAAATTAAAAATTTAAGATGGTATCATAATAGGTTTGGTCCGATTTATTAATTTCTCAGTCTAAATGTCTAATCCCAACGAGTTTAATGTTATTGTTACGTTTCAAATATTTAATTTAAGTAATAATTGGATATCCATTCTCAATTATCACTTGAAAAAGAAATAATAAGATAATTTCACATTAATTAGAAATAAATAACAAATATATAATAAAAAATTATCACCTAATTAATTAATTTTTAATTATAATTAGACCATTAAACTATTCTAAAATTCAATTATATTCTTTATACGTTTTACCTACTCCAATTTACCCTCAAATTCATTATAGAAAATTTAACATTTCTTTGTTTTATTAAAGAAAAAAAGGCAAATGATTTTGTTAATGTACTTTTCTACTCTTGATTTTTTTCGAAAAATATTATATATAGATATAAAATATAAATATCAAATTGATAATATCACTTATTATAAACAGAATATTATATTATTAAATAAATTCACAATATTGTGGTTATATCGATATTTCAATTCCAACATATGGCTGAAAATTACCTTCAAGATTACAACCTCAATTTCGTCTCCATTTCGCTGTCGTGGTTTTTTACTAGACTTGCTAAGAATTATTATTATTATTATTTTAGTAAATTATTGTTCGGGCTTTTCGCAAGTGCACGAATCGCTTTATCAAGTAATAGAATGAGTAGAGTATCGTCCCACAAAGATGCGTTGTCAATTACTGAAATTTATATTATCTTTATTAATTGGAAAGAAATTAATTTGGTTTGGATGAATTATTAAAGCAAAATTTAATTAAATAAGAAATTTTAACTTGGGAATTCAAGTTATTAAAGGAAAACGATCTAGAATTTAGATTCCGTTAATTGAATTTAACCGGTTGATTGACTCAATAATGATTTCAAAACTAAAATGTTTGATGGATTGATTACTCTAAATTATGAATTAATCTCTCTCGAGCAAAAATCCAAAC
>CANXYC011445598.1:0-47656 GCA_948193065.1 Aleurites moluccanus
AATAATATATATATATATATATAAATATATATAATTGTGACTGGAAATAAATATATTATTTCTAACATCATACACAACCAAATAAATCCAATCACATTAATAGATTAATCATTGAGTTAAATTTTTAATAATATTAAACACACTTATTTAATGATAAGAATGAATATATATGAAATAAGTGAGAGAAATTTAAATTTTATTGAATTTTTATGATAGTTGCATGCTTCACCGCGAATTAGTGACCACCTTATTATTTGTAGATGTATTTTTATTTGATGTTGCAAAACATTAAGAAAATAGAAGATTTCAGAAAATAAAGAAGAAAAAATAATTATTTTTATTTAAATAAGAATAAAATATTTTTTAATTTTAATTTTTCAGTATAATTGTAATGAATTTTTTAAATTTTAATAAAATTAACTATTTTTTCAAAAATAAAGTATAATTGTAAAACATGAAAAGTTTATAATAAATTTATTTAGTATATTTTTTTAAATGGTAAAATATGCATATTTATTAAGTATTTTTAAGTTTTTGTTGCATTGCTGAAACATCTAAATCAATTATAAAAGAAAACCCTACACCAACAAGTTATATTTAAATTTGTTTTCAATTTCTGTTTTTGTTATTTACACGAGGATATATATGTTGGGAAAAGTATTTTACATCGAATAATGATAAAATAAATAAATAATTTATAAATAAGTGATTGTTAGGCCTAACATAAGTTAATTGATTTTGTTCAAGTATGTTCTAATACTTACCTATTTATAAGTTCACCTATCTATAGTCCGACTTTAATAATATACCCTTGGCTCATCCAATGCAATTAAAAAAATTTATGAACTAAATTGATAAAAACTAAAAGCAATGATACAATTGAAATTATATAACTTCAAGATGCATATATATTTTTATATAAACTTCAAAGAGACCCACAATCAAACTGAGTATGACCAATCTCATACCTAAAAAGATAATTAATGAATTTTTTTATGATAATTTTTCCAACCCATGATGAAGTTTGTAATAATTTACCAATTATATAAGATTGCAATTAGAGTTTAAGCAATCTTGGCTTTCTTTCCCACAAATAATTATCAATTGCCTCTATAGCATCACTTTGCAACTTGATTAGTTTTTCTTCAAGAGACTCCATTGATATCTTTTGTGCTAAACACCTAGCAAGTACAATGGCATCTTCCAAACTGGCTGCTCCGCCTTGGCCGAGGAACGGTCCCATGGCGTGTAACGCGTCTCCGGCGACTGTCACCGTTCCTTTTCGAAAATTTCCAAGTAATATATCCCATGGTGCACGATATTTGAAATGTGAAAATATTAAGGAATTTTCCTCACTATGCTTTATCATTTCAATAAGTTCTGATGGGCAACTTTGTGTTGCCTCTAAGCATGAGTTTAGAATGTACTCTTGACTCTTTGAAGTTGTTAATTCTGCCGATAAAGAAATTAAAAAATCATAATGCAAGTAATTATTGCATAATTAAATAATCAAGTTAATTACCTTTCCATGGTTTTGTAATAAACCAACAAATAAGTTTATCAGTGACTGGAATTCTGCCTAATAAAGTCTGGCCAATGTAATCTTGCTTAAAAACATAAGGAAGTCTATGGCCATCTGCATAATTTATAAAACCTCTTACAGCTGACACATCAGAAAGTTTCAAAGGGTTCAATCCAAGAAAATCTGTGACTACTGACTTCACCCCATCACATCCTATTAGAATCTGTAACACAAGTTAATCATAATTAGAATATAATCACACACCAAACAATAACTACTAATTACATGGTGATTAATACCTTGGCCTTGATAATAGTCCCATCTTCAAGTTGAATAATTGGATATGAAGTTAAAGGGTCTAATTCAATTGAAAGAACTCAACATCCAAAACGAATCGTTTCATTCGGCAGATCACCTGCTAAAGTCTCAATAAGATCTTGCCGTTTTATGCACCTTACTTCTCCTTTGCTGTAAATCATATATAACTCTAATAAAAAAATTGATTAAACAAGTAATCATATATGCAACCAGTCATTATTTAATCATAATCTATATAAATTAAGTCACTTAATTATTTCACCTCAATTTATTGAGATTATGTAGCTCTATCCCATATATGAATTCACACAGAATAGACATATATCATATACACTCGATGAACAGTAATTAATTACCTTAGCTGTGATTCTCTTTCTATGCCTTTATCAAGCCATCTCTCCTGCAACCTATTTGTATAAAGCAGTTAGTGACATCAAATAATTGATGACTCGCAAATGTTAGTCTTTAACTATTTACCTAGTTTAATTGGTTACAACGACAAAGATTTTGAGACCAAGAGATTTTATGTTCAAATCTTGTCTATGCATGCAGATCTATAACACTAAATAAAAAAATTTAGCATTGCGTATAAAATAATATGGAGAGAGAGAGAGAGAGAGAGAGCATACATTTCAAGAGGTATAGCAGTTTCTCTAAGCTTTGAACCTACACCAAGATGATCAAGTGCATGCCATCCATTAGTTCTAATTGTTAAGGTTTCTCCTGACGCTCGTAGATATTTTGATTTTTCTAAAACCAAACTCTTTATACCTTTTCTGCAAAGAAAACAGTTTACTAATTAAAATCATATTTAGAGCTCAGAAATTATGAATTCAAACTAACCTGTGAAGAGCAAGGGCAGTGGCCAGCCCACATATTCCACCACCCACAATTACAATGTTTTTCTCTTCAATAACCTCCATGAATTTCTTCCTCACTTATGTATCACGAAGAGAAACTATAAACGTGGGCTATATATTCATATATTTAGATAGTGTTTGTGGTATTGAAAAAAACAATATCAATGGTGATGAGATGGATTTTTTTTTTCCCAGTGAATCAGTTATGCATCAACCAGTTGGCTAAGGCTAAGGAATCTAAGTTCGATTTTTAAGAGAAATTTTAATGGTGATGTAATATATTAATGTGTTAATTATAATACATAATTTATGATTTAAGAAGTTAATTATTATATTAATTTAATAAGTAGTTATTATTTAATAATATCTAATCGTTATTGATAATTGATAATTTTATGTGTTGGACTAAATTTATTTAAAATTTTTTCCAATTTTAGAGTCTTGTGAATTTATTTAATAATTTGATGATTTTATTTTTGTTTGTATTTGAATTGTAACATGCACTGTAATTATCTACTTTAAATTTTCAATTATTTTATATGTTTTTTATTTAATATTAAAAAAAATTGAAACTTAGTTTATATATATATATATATATATATATATATATATATACATACACTTGTGGTTAAACAAGATAATTACATTTTAATATAAACAAAATAATTAATTAATGAGTTTTCCAAGGAGATAATTTATATATCTTTTTCTTCTTAACTCGAAGCTCAATGACCGGCCACATTTAACATTACAAGAATAATATTATATGGCAAACTTAGTCTACTATGATTAATAATATAAATATTAATGGGATCCACATGTGAATCTTTTGATGGACTCGCATGAGAATTTTTTGAAAAAAAAAAAATACTTTCTTATTATTTAATCTCATCCTTAAGTCCCATTGCTTAAGAACTTAGGGCAAACTTAGTATTGTTATTATTTTTAGTGGGTGTAGGGATGAAATCAAAATACTAATTTTGATTACACTGAAAATTAATCTTGTATAAAAGTTGGATTTGAGTGTGTCTAGTAAAACTTTTTTGTAAACTATTGGAATATTTTTTTTTGTTGGGATGATCCAAATTCACTTAAATTTATACATGTCTCCATCCTTGAATGGGTATTTAATTTTATTATTAGGAGTTAAGTGATGATTTTTAATTTTCAGCAATTAAATTAATTAATTTATTAAAAAAAGAAAATAACCATTACTAGTTAAGAGTTCAAACATTTATTAATTTGAAAATTTTCATTTTTTCATTTTGAAATATTTTCTCACTAGTTAATAGCTTATTTCAATATAAATCATAAAAATTACTAATATAAATATTTTTTTGATTAATTTTTTATAACTATAATAATAATAAATAAATAAATAATTACTAAAATATTATAAATAATATTTATTTCTTAACAACAACTAAACCAATCAAACATTTAGTTTTTAATTTTTTTCTCAAATGTAAAATAAAAAATTTAATATTAAGATGAATTTATTTTCTTATTTTGTGTTTTAAAATAATAATAAAAAAAGATTTGTAACATAAGAGAAAACCATGAAAAGAAATGATATAAAAAACGTTTTACACTTTTAATTGGGTGGTTTCTTCTTCAAATTAAAAGGATTGTTTGAATTTTAAATACTTCTTTCATTAATTAATTAAATTCCAACATAAAATAAAATAAATATTGTTAAATATAAATAAGTATACATTGGTTATATATAATCAATCAACTCAATAATAATTATCTTATCTAGTAAAAATTTAATATCAATCATATTCATTTCATAATGTTTACTTTTAAAATAATTTCATCTTATATCATCATATTAATACATTAGTTTAATCAATGCTATTATATTACATATGTATATTAATATTAATAAGTAATTTTTTTTTTTAAAATATATGTTAATTAGGTGAATCACATCAAAATATATATCTATGGACAATATAAGTAAAAATTTGTTATATAATATTCAATGCCTTATTAGGTGTGAAAGGAAGCTTTTTAGATGTTGATGGATTTAAGAAATAAAAAAAAAAAGATTAATTTTGAGAGAATTTAATAACATAATTCAATAATTATAATTATAATTTTTAGTATTTAGTTATTTAAATTATTCAATAATATTTATTTTAAAAAATTTAATTAAATTAAAAAATAATTTAAAACATAAATATTTAATATTTTTATGATTTAAAATTATATTATATTTAATTAATAAATTCTAAACACTGAATTTTAATTTTATCAATCAATATTTTAAACTATTTTTTATTAATAATTTAAAGGTTAATGCAAAAATTGAATGTGAGCTGAAAATGTCATATTCTCTATAGAGGAAAATTCATGGTCACATGCATAAGTTAGTGTCCATCGGCCTTCTTGTGATAATGATAATTTTCAAGGTCGCCTTGTCGTTTTTAGGTGCGGCAAAATATTCTTAATTTTGTTCTATTTTTCTTGTGGTTTTGCCCTGTAAATTATTTGACATCTAAGTGTTTGTATTCTTTGATTTGGTCTTGTCATCCAATTGGACATACCAAAAGGTTAAGGACATACCCAATTGGACCAAAAGACTTGGTCGTCACCCAATTGGATATTCTTTGATTATAATTCTTTTATTCATAACTCATTAATTTGTCATAAATTATATAATTAATTTTATGTAAATCAAATTGATGGGAATTAATCATCAAATACTTAAAATGAAGACTTGTAACTTGAAATCAATGAAAATTGGATTATAAACCTATTAGATTTATCTCGATAAAGAAATTCTGATATTTTAATTAGCGAGCTTTTAAAAAAGAAAATAATAGAATATAGAGTAATAAAAATTTTAGAAGGAATGGTTATGGGGTTGGTTTGGAGTAAGTTTTACTATTTTCATCCCCTTCTCCAAATATTAAAATCTCATTGCATTTTTGTCCCATTTTTCAACGGGTTGAAATTTCGAAACCTTATCCCTATTTTTATGGCTATTAGGGTCCCTACAGAACTCTATGGGATACTTTTTTTTTTCCATATAAATAATTAATATTATATTTTATATATTTTATATATTTATTATTCTTTTGAGTTGTATTTAACATAAAAATAAAAATAAAATAAACATTTGTCAATAAAAAAATAGATATTTAATTAAATAAAATATAATTTTCTGATAAATTTATTAGAATTTTAAATTATAATTAAAAAATTTGATTTTCATATAAATTTATTAAAATTTTTTATTACAAAATTAAGCTATATAAATTGATATTTATTGATCAACATGTTAAAATTTAAATAAAAAATAAATATTGATCATAATAAATAATATATAAATTATAACAATTATTAAAACTATTTAAAAAATACTGTTATAAGATTGATAATTAACTACTAAACGATCAAATATTTATATTTTAATATATAATAATAAAAATTTAAATTTTATAGCATTTATAATAATAATAATAATAATAATAATAATAATAATAATAATAATTATTATTATTAAATTTTTTCTATGAATAATTTATTGATAACTTAATTATTTAATAAAATATTTAATAATTATATTTTTTAAAAATCAATAATTAATAGCTATATTTTTTACAAGTTCAATCATATTATAAAAAAAATTATTTTTCATATATATATATATATATATATATATATATATATATGTGAGATGAGACATATAATTCTTATATCCATTAAAAATTTTGGGCTTTCTCTGTCTCCGTCCTATTCCCCAATCAAAACGAGAATTTCTCGCTTTGACAGGGACAGGATAAGGCGGATTTTCACTGAGTCGGGACATTTTATCATCCCTAAATTTTAGAGAAAAAATAAAAAGAATTCTATTACCTTTAATTTACTTATTGAGAGAGATTGATTATTTTTATTCTCATCACCAATCTTCCCACTAATTTGCATATGGTGCACCACTAGTTTTTTGGTTAATTGTTGCATCTAACATAGAAAGTATTATTAAACATTAAAATCAAACCACATGTAATACTTTCCATGTGTTAGATAGTTTTATTTTCTAATCAATCAAGCAAATATATACATAAAAAGAACTTCAACACGAAGGCAAATGATTTATTTTCCATTTTTCTATTAAACATCAAGCAATTTAAAGTTAATATCACAGCATTTGAGACCTATAAAAATTGCATATAGGCTTTTTTTTATTTCTTTTAGCACCATGTTTACTATATCTCATGATTTAGATAAATTTATTGCGATAAAAACTTCAGAGTTTACATTCACTGCTATATTTTAGTTCCTGTCTAGTGGTGATTTTATCTTTTTATCGTGTTATAAGATTATTTTTCCAAATTATTTTAATTCCTATATATTATGAGACAATATTAACACTTTCAAAAAGATTTTTAACATATAATTATTATTTTAATTTTTACAATTGACTATAATTAATACTTTTTAATCTCATCATATATATTTTCAGAAAACTCTTCAAAAAAAAAAAAAAAAAAAAGCTTTAGTATTCTATAATATATTTTATTGATCTAGTAAATAAATTTTAAATTTCAAACTAACAAGATTGTTTATTAATTTAAAATTTTTTTTAATATAAACTCTTATTGTTTATTAATTTTTAAATTTTTTAATAAACTAAATTAAATTTTTTTAATATATTAATTTTTTTATATGAATTTTATTTTTTAAATACTATATAATAAAATAAAATTCCTATTTAATTTTAAGTAAAAAATTATTATAGAAAGATAGCAAATAATTATAAAGTTATAACATTAAATAAAAAAAACCTACACTATTATTTTTCTTAAAATTTAAATAATAAATTCGAAAGTAAGAAAACCCAATAAATAAATTTTAAAATTTTATTAATAAATATTATGGAAAAAGTTATAAATAATAGCACCTTTTTTTAAGTTAGAAGAAAATTATGGTAATAAAAACATTGTACACCATTATTTATAGATAATATTATTTTGATTAAATATTTAAAAATATAATTATTTTTCAAAAGAGTAATGTTGAGATCAATTAAACAAATAAAGACAATACAAGTGCGAAAAATCTATTGAATATTACTAACATTGCCTTCCTATATATATACTTATATTTGGATGATGTGACCTATGCTTTTTCTTGTATGGTTTAATAAAAAATTTAAAGATAAATTATAATTTTAATCCTTAAAATTTATTATAATTAATATTTATATTCTTCTATTTTGAAAAAAATAATTAGTTAGCCTAATAATTTAATTCCGTCACTATATTAATATTTTCGTCCAATTTATAGTGAAAATTTTATAATAAAATTAAATGATTTTTATTTATACTTAAATTTTTTATCTCAATCAAAATCAAATTTGAAAGAAATGTTTGTTTTAAGTTTTTAGATTGAATATGAAAATTACACTTTAAATTAATTTTCTTTAATGAAAACCATATGCCAAGATAAAAATTGATTAAAAAAGAGATTTACTTTAATTTTTCCCAACCTTGTCAGCCAAATAATTTAACATCAATCATCAGACAGGATTGTGAGATTTTAATTGGCTAATTATCGAGCCACAAATTATGATTTATTATGAAATTGGATTGAATTTCTTTACAAAAGAGTAAATAAATCATTTTATCCAAAAATAAAAAAAGAAAAAGAAAAAAGAGTAAATGAATGAAAATCGAAAATATAACAAGATAAAGAAGCATAATTTTATCAAAATTGATCATTGTCCTTTATCATATGGAGAGTAAGTTCTACAGAAGGCAATTCTACCATAGAAAATCCAATGAATCTAAAATGGGGAAAATTTTTTGAACAAAAAAACCAAAAAAAAAAAAAAGAATAGTTCCAACTGCAGACTTAATTTTCATCCTGCAAGACACACATATGGCATTCCAAGACAGACCCAGGATTAGCATAACTGCAACTATCAGAACAGAACATGCTTGCAATAATTTTAAGTCACAGACCCATGATTCAGACGACATTGATCATTTTTCTGTTAGGGTTTTTAGGTCAAGCAATATATGCGATTGCTTGAAACATTACACCATAGGTATCTGGTTTGGAATACCTAGCATGCTGCCTCCAGCTAGCATATATATAGGTTTACACTAGGGTTAAACCAGTTAATGGGCTCTTGTCCATTAGACCCACTACAAAGGTCCTTTACCTATTAGGATTTATATTAGAACATATATTAGGGTTATTTAATATACCCAACATGTATGATTTACATTGGCGATCACAATACCTCCCCTCAGTCACTGACAGCTCATGCTACCGATCGATTTAGTGTCCAGTTGTTTTACCCACCTATGGAACATACCTATGCTTAATGAGTTTTGCTTAGTTTGATAGATGGAATTAGAATTTGGGAATTTAGATTAATGGGTTTTTGTAGGTTTTGTTTGATTTTTGTAAATGCTTGCTATTGTAGGTTTACACCTATGTCAGGTTGAACCGCCATTGTCGAGCTCACAATCTTTTCAAGCTTGGATCTGTTAAACAATCACCTATTATGAAGCTCTTTTGCCTAATGTTAGCCAACAATCCTGTACACACAGCCATTGAGTTGTAAAGCGCCACCACACGAGTCAAGGCAGAGAGTATTTCTTCAATTTCTCTGCAATTTTGTCTTTAATTTCCTTATAAATATATTGTATTTCTTCAATTTGTCTACAGTTTTGTCTATTGTACTACCATCACTACTGTTGCTGTCACTAATTCTGGTCATGATGATTGATTTTTTTTAGGGTTTTTGGTTAATATATGTATTTTTGTTTTTTGCTTGGAAGAAGAAGAGGAAAAAATAACTGCTAGTTTTTTCATTGGAGGAGGAGGAGAGCGATGAAAATTGGAATTAATTTTTTTCTTTTAATTTAGTTTGACCGCGTGTCATAGACGCACTGAATCTGTACAGAAATTGAACTTATTTGAACGGAAAATGAAATATTTGTGCTTAATTAGTCTAAAAGGTCATTTTGGACCTAGTCGATCTGTTAAAGTCAAAGGCCAAATTAAGCATTTATCCTTTTTTTAATTTTTCTAAATAGTACAAAAGAATTGAGGTAGTGGGAAAAAAAAAAGCTATAAATAGAGTACAAAATTTTTATTAATGGAGAGAGAGTAAAGAATATATTTCTATTTTTTTTTTTTAATTTTTAATTATATGTTTAGTTAATTTTGGTGTTAATATTTGTTATTTTTTTATTTTTTAATATTATTTAGTTGGTTTCAGTATTATTTTTGGTATAATTCTTTATTTTTTTGCTATATATATTTTATTATTATTTATTTGACATATGTTATATGTTTAATTGATTTTGATATTAGTATTTAGTATATTTTTTATTTTTTTAATATATTTTTTATTGATTTTGGTGTTTTTGTTTGATAAGATTTAGTGTTGCTTTTTGATATACTTCTTTATTTTTTCTGTTATATACTTCTCTTATATAAACTAAATATAAAATATTAAATAAATAATATATAATTAAATATTTTAATCTTAATAATTAATTTTTAAAATTAATACTCCTATAATTATATATGTCTCAATATTTTTAAATTGAATTATCTAATCTCAATAATTAATTTTTAAGATTAGAAATTTCATAATTATATATGTTCTGATATTTTTAACAATATATCAATTTTCTAGGTTTTAAGTTATTTTTTATTGTTAGTTTTTGGTATATATGTTTTTAATTTTTTTGGTATATATTATTTTTTTTTTTTTTTGTGTCGTGGGTTATTTTTCTAGTTATTGTTTTCCTAAGTTATTTTTTGGATTATTATTTTTAATTTTTCTGATATATCCAAGCTCAAACATTGTCTAAAAGTCATGTGATGTGATGATAGAAGCGTGAAAAAGTTATGTTATTATCATGATTTTATTTTTGAACTAATAAATATTGATCTGTTCAAAGAAAAAAGAAAAAGAAAAAATTAATAGATGCCTGAAATGATGTTGAGTTGTGTCTTCCTAATATCATTCTCAAGTTTAGTGGACCCTATAGCCCACTGACCCAACAAAAAAATTATTAATTGAATAAGAGTAAAGAATTAATTAATGGAAGATAAGAAATGGAGTTACATGGGAAAAAGTAGGAGAAAGGAGAGGTAGCTTTTTAAGAGTAGGTGACTCACATGCCAAGGTTATTTTGGGGAGGAGAGGTGAGAGTATCTTGATCCCCGTGTCTTTTTTTTTATAATTATATTAAGGTTTTTATATTTTAACTAATTATATTAATAAATTTATATATTTTTAAAATTATATTAAAAAATTTATATAGTTTAATTTCGTTAAATTATAATATTCTTTCATTTTTCATTTTTTATTTTTTCTATTAATCAATACTAAAAAATTAAATTTTAATTAAAATATTTATTTTAATACTTAAAATACCCCTCTCCTTCTTTTTCATACAACCACCCAAGTCAAATTATTCTGTATAGGCGAATCTTGAATTAGGGTTTCATTACTTGAGGTACCAACTTCTATGAATTTATTTTCTTTCCTGGGCAAATCTTGATATGGGAGCTCTTAACTTGGGAAATTCAATCCAAGAACCTCAAATTCTAGAGGAATTTCACATTCTTTTGATCTAGGTTTTTGAAGATTAGCATCAAGAACTTGAATAACGCCTAAATCATGATAAGTGTTTTCTGTTTTCCAATCATATTTAAACTAAAATTTTTAGATTATTGATTGTGATTGAAAATTACTTTTTGAAAATTACTTTGAGTCTAACCCTGCACTTGATCTGAGCTTGAACCTAGAGATTGATAAAATGGGGAAAAATTTTTTGAATTGAAAGAGAAATAAATAAGGTCAACGGAGATGATACCAAGAGAGAGCAGAGAATTCTGGAGAGATGATGAGCGGAGCTCATGTTTTCTGTTGAGAGAGAAGCGAAGCGAAGAAGGAGGAGGAGGAGAAGAAAGGGCAACAGACAAGGTTTCTTTGAGTTGTTGCAGATTACGATCGTTGGGTACTCTAATATCACAGTTTCTTTGGATTGCAGAGATCTTAGTCTCAATTTCATAATGAAAAATGGAAAATATATTTATTGGGTTGAGTGGAAGGGAAAACGAAGGTGATATTGACGTTTATAAAGAAGACTATTATATAAAAAATTTCTTTCGTGAAAAGTCAGAAGTTTTGAATTATTAATTTTATTTTATTTATTTTTAAAATAAAAATGAATTTATTTTCATTAAAATAATGACTTCATTAATTGAATTTTATAATCTACATATACATAGTTATCTTTTAAACGTTTATAGAAAAATAAGCACTATCATACAGTAACCTTTCTAAAAATCACCCCTGAAAAATGGATCACTGAAAAATGGATTGGAAAATTTACCTCCGTTAGGTTATATTTGTTTTGACAGAAATGAAGAGAAAAGAAAAGGAAAAAAAAAAATTTGAAAGAATTGGTGTGATTGAGAGTTATGGGAATAAAAATTAGATTAAAAATAAAGGATATTATGTATTTTTTACATAGATTTAACAGATTTTATAATAAAAAGATCTTAAATTTTAATGGAACAAAAATACAAAGACTAATTATTTATTTTTTTGGTAGAAAAACTGCTAGTGTAAAGTTGTGGTTGCTGGAAAAAATGCTACTTGTATTTTATTTTGCTAGCTGAAAAAAAAAAATATTATTGTATATTTTTAATTAGAAATGTCATATTTTTTAAAAAAGTTCAACAGTAAATTTTTTTCTGTATTTTTGTAAATTTTTCAAAAAAAAAAAAAGGATTTATTAGTGTCTTTTGAGAAAAGTATGAATTTTTTTGTACCTTTTTCCATAAAAAGAACAATATAATAATATGTCTTATTACACATTTGTTTATATTCACAAATTAGTCATTTATTGCCAGTCATTAATATTTTAATAGTAAAAATATTAAAATACTTTTAATTTCAAGGAAAAAAAAAAGATAAAATTCAAATTGGTTAGTATTTTTTTCTAATTAGTTAAAAAATTAAATTTTGATATAAATAAAAAAATATAATTTTTTGTTGTTAGGTCATTAGAACTCTTAATTTACTTCAAAATATCTTAAAATTTGAATTATGGAACTTCGACGGTAGGAATTTTTTAATTAAATATTTTAAAATTTCATAAAATTATTAATATATTTTTTTTAAATTGAAAAATAATAATAATTGCAAAAGTTAGATAACTTAAACTTGAAATAAAATTTGAAAATTTTAACTTATTAAGTGATTCAAAATCTAATTAATATTTGACTCTAATAATAAAATGAGATTACTTTAAATATAAACTCTAAATTTACTTCTCATTAATATTAAAATTTTATTTTTTATATTCAAAAATAAATAAATAAGTGATTCAAACCTAGAAAAAATAGAGCTAATATGACGTAATCATTACATGGTAATATCTAACAACCAACAAACAAATAATTATAGTTATTAATTCAAAAAACCTTGTTTAAAAAATTAATTCAAAAATACTTTTTATACGAAGCTAGGGTAAGATAAGTAATTAGATTTAACCAATAAGCTTTTGACTAAGTAATATTAAAACTATTTTCAGAATGAAAATATATCAAGTTTAAATTTCAACCAAAATTAAATTTATTTTAAAAAATAATTATAGCATATTTTAAGATAAAAAAATTTATGTTGGTCCCACTTTCTTTTAATAGCACCATACTACAAAAAGAGTTGCCATAAATAAGTGGTCCTAAATTAACTGTACGGTGATAGCTACCTATCTAACGTCACATTCTCATAATGCGGCACAAAATTGTGATTTTTAATTATTTTGTTTAATTATCGGTCTTTTAAGTAGGTGGTAGTAAAGAATATAATGTCCCAAATGAAGGAAAGTTATAGAATCATAAGAATTAAGAACCAATATGTTTGGTTGGTAAGAAAAACAAAAGAAGGGTACCATTTCAATAAGTATGTTTGGATAGTCAAAAGTTGAAATTAGAAATCAAACTAAAGGGTTTAATTTCAATTTTAATATTTAACAATCATTTAAAATTAAAATTAAAATTTTATCTATAATCCCATCGAATTATAATATAATTAAAAAAATAATATTATAATTTCATTTTCAATTCATAAGAATTATAATTTCATAATTATCGTTGTCACTCCTTCTCCCACAGTTATTGTCACTCCCATCTTGATTATCACCGTCGATGATTATGGTCATTACTGTCATTATCGATAATGGTGGACCACCACTACCATCGCCACCATCATCATTATTGCCACAATGATGACGGTGGCTTTCTGTGTTGGCGACGATAGCTTATTGGACCGCTACCACTGGCTACAATGGTTCACCAAACTACCACCCTCACTACTGCTATTGTCGACGGTCCACTACCATCTCCAATGTCACCACTAATGACGTTGATCTATTATAATTGTCACTGTCATTTTCATTGTCATCAATTTTTATTCAATTTTAATTTTTATTCCATCGTCACAAGCATTGGAATTATAATTTCAACACAATTCTAATTATAGAAAACTGAAATTGAAATTGAAAATCTCAATTTAAATTCCAATTTTCTGTGATAGTGGATCATTCTCTTTTAATTTTTATTCTTCTCAAATTTTATTATTCAATAATGTCCATATTTATTCTCATTTTAAATAAATCATATTGTTTCTTTTTTAGTTAATTTATTTTGTACTTTTGTGTCTTTTTCCGCTCTATGCTAGATTTTTTTTATTGGTTTATTATTTAGTTGATTGTATGAATTGCAAGTTCTATTTTTGACATTAAATTTATATTTTTTGATATTCAGATTGAACTTGTAAAAAAAATATTAGAAGAGTAGAACAGTAATTATTATTTATCACCAAGTACAATTTAATTTTTTAAACCGATTGTTGTATTATTATTTGTATTCTTAATTTATTTTGATATATTTTTTAAGAGTTATAATATTGTAAGAATTTATGATTTTGCATTGTTTTATTTTATTAATTAATAAATATTTATTTAAATATTTTTTAAGAAGTTGAAATTAAAATAATATGATCAATGGTTGGCGCAGTTGGTGAAATTTCGCACAATTTATTATATTTGTCTCTTGATTACCTTTAAAAAACGACTTAATAATAAGAGAAGTCAAAATTTTTAAAAAGTAATAATTGTACCTAATTTTTTTAAAATAATTAATTACATTATAATTTTAAAATATAATTATAATTATACCCATTTGACAAAATTAAAATAAAATCACTCATGATTAAACTCAACTTTATGATAACTCTCTATTAATAATTTTTAATTTGCAAAAATTAAATTGATGAGTTAACTTTAATCAAATGAACATAATTGTAATTGAATTTTAAAATTAGAATTAAAAATTTTAATCAAATGAAAAAGTCTGATATAGAAGCCATCACTAGACCTGGAAAATGAAAAGAATGAGGAAATTGTTGCGTGACTTCATTGAAATTTACTTTTATGTAATCCAAATGAGTAGTTCTTGCCTGACTAACCCCCCAATCACTGTAGCAATTGGACTACTGAAGCAAAATGACAAAACAATATTGAATAAACAAAAGTAATTAATTATATATGATTGCATACATTAAGACCAAAAATAGAAAACTGTAGTCAAATTTGTTCAACATGAAAATGTAAACCCAAAAAAAATCTAATTATCCATTCAATTAAGCAACATTGGTTAATTACTGATATTGATGGAAAATTGGTTAATTAACCAATGTTGCTTAATTGAATGGATAATTAGATTTTTTTTGGGTTTACATTTTCATGTTATATATATATATATATAGCTTAAATACATAGACGAGTTTATATTGAGTAAGAAGTTACGTGTCGCCTTAATTTTTTAAAATTTTTAATATAAAATTATTATTTAGTCTCTAAATTTTATAAAATTAATAAAATTATTTTTTTATCTCTAATAAAATTTTATTTTATTTTATTTTTTCTCCCTTAATTTTTAAAATTTTTAAGATAAATTATTTTTTAGTCCATAAAATTTATTAAAATTAATAAAAATGTCATTCTATTTTAAAAAATTAATTCTTTAATCCTTAATAAAATATCATTTAATCTCATTTTCTTTCACTTTTTTCCTTTTCCTCCATTTTCTTTTATCTTCTTTCCGATTTTACTTAATTTTTTTTTTCATTTCCTTTTTAAATTTCCTTTTTTTTTTTAAATAATATTATAATTTTTTTTTATTATTTATAATTGAAGTATACATTTATTTAATATTTTTATTATTTTTATATTTTTAAATAAATTTATTTTATTATAATATTATTTATTCTTAAAATGTTTGCATTATTTTTTAAATATAAAGAAATACCCCTTCTTAAAACTTCCGTCCCTGTTCAAAAATATCATCCCTCAGATCTTGGCTATTATTCTTTGGCAAAGTACATATATCCTGCAGATCAAAACTCAAAAGATGAGGCCACTTTAATGGAAAATGGAGACATCATTTATTGAAGGGCAAATTATAATTTAGTCTATGAGTTTTAGTTCGAAAAATAAAGTGGTCCCTATATTATGTGAAATATATGATTTAGTTTTTGAATTTTCACTCCGTAAGACTATTTAGTCATTCCGTTTAATTTTTTTACTTTTTCCGTTAAATCTTAAGTGAAATGGCTAAAATACCCCTTATTCATTATTAAATTTTCTATTACCTGCCACTGCCAATAGAAACCAAGAGCCATCCTCTTCAAGTTCCAATAGGATTTTGAAGAATGAAGCAGAAGCTAACATATACAACCCTTTTTTCCCTATTTCTAGCAAGGAGAGGAGAATGAAATAAATAGAGTCAAACCAAGCTGAATTCAGAATAAAGATGAGAATGAAATTGAAACATATATAACAGAAACACTAAAAAGAACAGGCAAAATTCAAGAAACAGAAGCAATTGACACTTAGAAATTACAATCATGAAAAACCAAGAGACCCAACATATTAACAGTGAAATTAGTATTTATAAAGCATCAATTTTTGAGAAACAAGAACAAAAATTACCATATGAGCAGGCTCAACAATTGGGTACCCGCTTTTATCTCTAAACATAGCAACAAACTCATCTGAAATTCACCATTAGCTCGCTAATTAATCCAAGCAACTTATGAAGAAAGAAATTAAAATTTAAAAATTTTAATAGCAGCTTATTACTTAGCATGAGATTTGTTTCCTTGCGACGAGAACCATGGTCAACAATGATCAAACCATCTTTCTCTCCAACCCCATGTGCCTTCTTCGTAATTCCGCCATTTCCATTGCTCAAGCACAACCTTGTTGATAAATACTTGGTTTTGGAAGGTCCTCCGGGTAATTTTGAGTATTTGGGGGGTGCCCATTTACGATTCGCTCCTGTTTTGCTTGCTGAACAACTGTACCCAACAATTCGATAAAGAAAAAAGAAGAAAATAAGAAATTTTGAAAGAAACAACAACATAAGCTTTTGGTCACCTTTTAATGGTGTTCTGAGGAGGAAGAAGGAGAGACTTCAACAACATTTTTTTCGGCCACTGCTTGAGTTCCGCAGCTTAATGTCGTTTCGGTCCTGGAGAAGGCATATTGAAAATTGAAATACCGACTCTGGCTTGTTGTGGATAAAAACGGTGCCGTTTTGTATGCCCTGAATATAAGGAAGCTATCTTTACATCAAAATTGCCCCTTTCTCTTCTCAATTTCTTGTGATACGGAGTAACAGAGAAGAGGAGAAACAGAGTAGAAAAAAGAGTGAAGGGTTTGAATAATTTTTAGCTTCTAGGTATGTACGATTTTCTTTTCTTTTTCTCCTCTCTTTCAGAAAGCCACTATCTTGGCTTAATTGATGCATACTTTGAGCTGAGCTCTGTTTCTATGGCCATTTCATTCTGGGTTTCATGTATTAATTAGTACTCAGTATTGTGTTTAGGGGACAAAACAACAAGGAAGAAAATCTGTGAAGTGTTGTGCTGTATTAATTATTAATTTGAACAGTGGCAGGTGATAGAAAATTTAATAATGAATAATGAGTATTTTAGCCATTTCACTTAAAATTTAATGGAAAAAATAAAAAAAATAAACGAAAGGAATAAATAGTCTTACGGAATGAAAATTCAGGGACTAAATCATATATTTTACATAATATAAGGACCACTTCGTTTTTCAAACTAAAACTCAGGGACTAAATTATAATTTACCTTTAATTAAATTTATATGCACTGACATAATTTTTGTATTTTAAAAAAATGTATAAATGGATATATATGACGCAGATAGTACTCGTTATTTCCAAATAGTAGATTTTGTTTTACAATTGGATTTGAATTACTATGGGATATGGGCATAATAATAATCGGATTTGAGATTTATTTGGCATAACAATATTCAATATTGTTGTGATGAGAAATACTAGTGAGAGTCTTCTTTTTAACGATCGCCTATATAAATACTTATTTTGTGATTGGTTGCCATATTAAATAGATAATTATGAATTTATCTAAAGATGGTGATGGATGAGAAATGGAAGAATTTTGACATATTTACATTATATTTATCTTATATCGAGATTAAGCAAGTTTAGAGATTAGATGAATGAATCATATCGCGGATATCCACTTATATATATATATATATATATATATATATATATATATATATATATATATATATATATTATTAAAATTATATTTATATAAAAAAATATATAATAAATTTATATAAATATATATATATAATGCGTGATTATATATATTTTATTTAAAAAATATATTTACAATATAAATAAATATATGTAAAAATTTTAAAAATCCAATACTTATTTATTTTATTAAAATAATATTATACGTAATGGATGTATAGACGGATTCGAAGTAAATATGTCAATTCTCACCCTTTTCATTTATAATTTGACAGGAAGTATGAATGGTAATGAGACGAAAATTTTTTATTTTTTAAAGGAATTTGCTTAGAATGAATCGGAATTTTCATTTTTTTTTTCATAAGAATGGGGATGGGAAACATTTCTTTTTCGATAACGAGAATGGGGTGAAAATGATGAATATATTTTTCACCCAATGGAGATCCCCATCTCCGTCCCCATAGAGATCCGATATTATAATTATATAATTATTGTTACTATAAAATTATATTACTTAGTTATCATTTTATATATATATATAAATACATGTGTATTAAGATTTCTAATTTTCATCACTTCAAATTATTTGTTTATTTCATTATATTAAAGAATAATAATTATTCTTTTAATATGTATAAATTGTCTATTTAAATTTACATTTGATTCATATAATGAATTTTTAAATATATAAATATTTATGAAATTGTTTGAAGTTTTTTAAAAGTTTTTACATTTATTGGATTTAATTTATTTAAATATTCTCATATTTTTATATACGCTAAATTTTAATGTTTTAACATTATATATTAGGCGTATTTATATTTTAATTATATTTAGTTAATATTTTATATCTCTAAATTTTATTAATATTTTTTAAATAAATTTATTCTTATATATATATCATTTAAGTGGAAAATAAAATTTTTTTGGGTATGAAAATCTCCATAGAAATAAGGATGAAAATTAAATTATCCATGTTTGTGAAATGAAGACCAAGATAAAGATTTCTCGCTAAAATGGAGATGGAGAAGAAATGATTCTCTGCTTCCACCTCATAATTAAATTGATTGAAATTGTCAACCCAAAATTTATCTTATCAATAATATAAATAAGTAATAATAATTAATAACTAATTTAATTCATGATTAATTTGATTTGGGTCTAAAAACATAGATATTGAATATAATAATTTAGTTTACAATAAAATTTAGAGTGTTGAGTTTAAATATTTATAATTAGTATAAATTAATTTTATTGATACCAATAAAAGTATTTATTTAATAATAATAGTAGTAATGCAGATCAATAAATAGACTAAAAATTTAAGAAAAATTCATTATGTCTCTAATTTATTGATTTATTATTGATTTAGTTCTTTTAAAGTTTTTATTTTTATTATCAGTTGGTATGTATGCAGTACAAGTATAATTAAATATATTTTTTATTTTTTTTATCTGTTATTTAAAATTTTACATATATATTAAAATATTTATTAATTAAATTTAAAATAATTTATTTAATTTTATATTCTTAATCTTATTTTAAATTAAATTATTATATTCTAATTAAATATTATAAAAATAAATAAATATTATTTTAAAAATTTAAAACGATAATTAAAAATATAAATAGATAAATTTTTAAAATCATATATAAAAAAACATTGGAAGTAAAATTCTTTTAAATTCATTAATTATCTAATCACAATATTCTGCTGCCAATTGATTCTGCAGCCAGACAGCTCTCTTTGTTTGACCACCGTCTTGGCTCTGGATGATTTTTTTTTTCTTCCATTTTTAATTAACAATGTAAATGAAAAACACAAACATCACAAGAGAAACGAGCTAATTAAAATATGTTGTTTTGAAGAAAGGGAAATCAGGAAAAGAGAAAAAAGAAAAAGAAACAAGAGACACAAAAGACAATAAAAGAAATGCATTAAAAATATTGTGTTTTGAAAATAAGGAATTTTTTTTTTCTTCCCTCTCAAATATAGACCAAGAGAAGGAAATTTAAAAATAATAAGCAGAACTGAAAAAAACAAAGGCCTTGAGGAAAAAAAAAAAATTGTGGTGTTTTCAAAATAAGAAAATTTTGCTTTTCTTCCTAAAATTTTTTTTTTAAAATAAAAATAAAATAAAATATAATTAAAAATAAATGGTAAGTGTATTTTTATATTTTTATTATTCTTATTAATCATTTTAGAATTAACTAATTGTAAAATTAGACGAAAATATATAATAATATATTATGATATTAGTAAAAAGAGATTTAATGTATTTTTGAAATATTAAGGGAAATTTAATATATTATTTTATTTTACAAGATAAAAATAGTAATTAGCCCTAAAATGTATGATTTCAAAACACAACATTAATATCCTACATGTAAAAAATTGATAGGATAACTTATCTCTAATTTTAACTCATAATCTAGAGAGTTTTGACAAAAATAAATGTTTGAATTAATACTCATATGTTTTAAATTTTCAATCAATTTTTTATTAACTTTTATGCTTCTATTATTTTCTTTTAATTTGTCAAGTGAACATTGATTATTTGTATTTTTTATGGAAAAATTATATAGTGAAGTGGTGATTTCAATTAAGATTTATAATTTAAATGACAAATCAATTAAGTAAAAACATATGATATGATTTTTTACAGATTAATTAATTTTAGAAAAATTATTTTTCTCTTTTTAATGATGAAAGATTATAGTTTTTTAATTTTTAAAAATCACACCACATAATTTCTCTTTCTTATTATATTTGTGGATTTCTTTTTTTTTTTTTCTCTATATATTGAGAATAAGTAATAAATATTATAGTTTATATTTAAAATTTATTTAAAATTGTAACTTTTTAGCTTTATCTTCAAATGAATTAAGACTATAATTTCAATTAAAAAAAAAAATGCACATTGAACAGAAAACTTGAAAATTTTAAAGTAAACTTATGTGCTATTCAAAAATAGATAAAAAGAATTTTACACAGACAGAATAAAAATTAAAATATGAATAATTTTCAATTCAAATAAGAGAGTGATTACTAAAATTGTATTACAATAGTTTATTTTTTTTTTTTTTATAAAATATAATGAAATTTAATATGAAATTTAAGTTCAAATTCAATTAGTAAACTTTCTTAAAGAATAAAAAATAAAAATTTAATTGATAAGATTTGGTAAAGAAAATAATAATAAAATGTAAAAGATTGTAATGAGAGAGTACGCCACGAGGTTGACGGAAGATACCTGCAACTCTTCTATTTACCTAAACAAATAAATTAAAAGGAAAATAAAATTTAAAAATAAAATATTTTCCCTCTCCAAACAAATTGCTCTCAACAGGGGTATTCATAATTTGTTTTAAACGGTTTAGAGTAAAATATTAAGTATGATTAAAAATTATTTAAATTAATATTCTTAAATTTTAATTTGAATAATCGATTTGATTGATTTAAATCACAAGATAAAAATATTAAAATAAATAAAAAGTTAAGTATTATATAAATTAAAATATTTTTCTAACATAAAATTATATTTTAAATATATTTATGAAAGATTAAAATAAGAGTAATTATATTTTAAATAAATAAATTTTTTATATCATATAATAAAAATCAATTTAATAAAAAAAACTCAAAATTTAATATATACAAAAAAAGATTAATACTATAAAGTTTTTACATTTTGTCATATTATACTAAAAAGTTTATATATTTCCAAAATTGTACTATAAAACTTCTGTATTTGGGTTTCGTTATACTGAGATGTCATTTCGTTTATTTTTGGCCTATTTTCTATTAGTCAATCAAATAAAAGTCAAATATTGTTTAAAATATTTTAAGTAATACCCAAAGAACCCTTTATAATTTTTATAATCCAGTACGTTAATTTTTTTTGGAGGAATTTTTTTTTTCTTTATCATTAGAGGAAATTAACGAGAACGAAGAAGAAGAAGATAAGAACAAGCTAAGAAGAAATGGGTTTTTGCTTCATCTCCTAAATCCGTAAAATTTTAGGTAATATGGATTGGTGTGGGTGTTTCTTTGGCGCAGTGTGATTTGAAATTCAATTTTTTTTATTTTTACTTTATTTTATTTTTTTATTTTTTTTTACAGAGGAAGATGTCTTCAAGCAGTGCAAATAAGTGAGAATGAAGGTTCTTGAACAAGATTTGTAGTTGCGGCAACAAGTGTGAAGTTAGAATATCTGAATCCTACAAGAACAAGATTAAGTTGTACTACGCATGTGTGGATGGAGTTTATGAAATTTTTTTAGGTTGGTATCAGAGGGTTACCAATCATTCTGCAGAAAGTCCTAATCTTATGAGGTCTTCTACTACCAATCATTCTATTGACAGCCCTAATTTCAGGGACTTTGTTATATCTAAGAAACTTGACGAAATTGTTGATGAAATGAAGATGCTAAAAAAAAAAAAGAAAATCCGAAGGTGGTGAATAAGCTATAGAGTTTTGAGAATATGTTGAGCAAACTGAAAGTTTTCTTACTTATTGTTTTCACTGTAGTTGTGTTCCAGTTGGGGAAGAAGGCACAATAATTATTTGGATGATTTGTGCTAATTAATGTGAGAATGTAAAAGTTTTTAATGGATTTTACTTTACTGGAACTTCACCTTTTTATGCTTTTATTTTTGGACAACTTGGGTTTAAAGTTAAGTTGGGTAAATAGTATTGGTATAATATAAGTTGGGTGACTAATATATCCATCTGTAAATAAGGACTACATAGTATAATTTGTTTAAAATAGAAAGATTTAATAATATAATATTTTCAAACAAAAGAGACGTATTAATATAATATTTTTAAAACACATAAATGTAGCAGTATAATATTTTCAAAATACAGGGACGTAATAGTATAATATTTTCAAATAATAATTTTTATGTTTACAGCTACTAATTTCAGCGACTTTGTTATATCTAAGAAACTTGATGAAATTGTTGATGAAATGAAGATGCTAAAAAAAAAAAAGAAAATCCGAAGGTGGTGAATAAGCTATAGGGTTTTCAGAATATGTTGAGCAAACTGAAAGTTTTCTTACTTATTGTTTTCACTGTAGTTGTGTTCCAGTTGGGGAAGAAGGCACAATAATTATTTGGATGATTTGTGCTAATTAATGTGAGAATGTAAAAGTTTTTAATGTATTTTACTTTACTGGAACTTCACCTTTTTATGCTTTTATTTTTGGACAACTTGGGTTTAAAGTTAAGTTGGGTAAACAGTATTGGTATAATATAAGTTGGGTGACTAATATATCCATCTGTAAATAAGGACTACATAGTATAATTTGTTTAAAATAGAAGGATTTAATAATATAATATTTTCAAACAAAAAAGACGTATTAATATAATATTTTTAAAACACATAAATGTAGCAGTATAATATTTTCAAAATACAGGGACGTAATAGTATAATATTTTCAAATAATAATTTTTATGTTTACAGCTACAATTTATACTCAACCTGCCTCATATAAGTTTGCACAGTCACCTATTGGAAAAATATAGTAGAAATGCCTAAAATTTATAATGAGACATAATGTGAAGATATTATCGTGGTTAATATTCACCATAATTACAATCAAATGTAGTCCCCAAAATATTATTGTGGTTAATATTCAACCAAATATATACATACAAAATGAATAATCCTGTGTACCGCCCAAAATTAACCAATTACTATAGTCAATGGCCTTTACATGTATACCACCCAAAAAATATAATCCTACCAAAATATTTGTAAAAAACATATACTTCTACAACCATTAATAAAAATAAAAACCAGTTATAGGAATTTAAAAATTCTCTTATATTACTGTTGATATATCTTCATACTTTTTAAGGTTGTTGTTGAGTTTGGCTTCCTGTCTCTTATGTTTCCCCACTTTGCTGAGATTTTGGAATGGTTCTATCTTGTCTGTTTGCAATCCTCCTCCCTTCTCTTCCTCCTCTTCCTCTTCTTCCTCCTCTTGCACTTGGTGTTATTCCAAAAGAAGTATCCTGAACAAATCAAACATGTTTAAAATCATGCAATGCATTTATATGAAATGAACTCAATAAGGTCTTACATCATTACCTTAAATGCTTGTGCGGAGTAAGTTCTTTTGTTATGACCTAGACCGCTACATCTTTTGCATCTCACTGTTTCACTTCTTTTAGACACCTCTCCTTCACCTTCTTCTCTGACTCTGTTCTTCTTAGGTCTTTCAGGTCTTTTTTTTTGTCAGGGGGCAAAATCACTTGGGAATCATCATCAGGTTCATAGTCTTGCTCAAATATTAGGTGAATGATCACATTGTATGCCTTAATATATGTTTTGACACTGTAATAAGGATTACAATAATCTTCAATATTAACTCATTTATGGCCTATAGGCCTTGCAACATACTTCCAAGAAAGATCACTTATCACCCACCACTTACAGTTGCACACCCTTTTATTAAGTTTCACAGTAAACTTGACATTTCCATCTTTCACCTCATAATCAACATTTTTGCTAGGTAGCAGTGTGTAATGTCTACTCTCTTTTATAATAAGGTTCGAACTTTTTTTTGCCACTGGTGTAATTTTTTTCCCCCATTAACATTCTTTGACATATCGTTTTTGCAACCTAACCATATTCTTTTGCCTAAAGGATTTAAGTAGGCAAATTAATCCTCTATTTATTGCTTAATTGCTGATTCATTAATTCATAACTCATGTTTGGGTTAGCACTAAGTATTTCAATGAATTTGCTTAAGACCCATCTAGTTGTTACATATAGATTCCTTATTGAAGTTGGTGCCACACAAATATATTTATTCATCAAAGTCTTAATCATGAATGTATGATTATTATCCAACTTTTGATGCATGAATTCTCCAGTTATAATTTTTACCTGTGCATTTAGCAGTCACCCTCTCCCCATCATTTTTTAACCTCTGTAGGGTATATCCAGCTTTAATTACATAATCAGAAAGAGTCTTCCTAAATACAGTAACATCCCCAAACACTTGTCCTACTTCAAATACAATTTCACATTGTCCATCCCACTGTCACTCATTGGCATATTAATCCTTGTATTTTTTGCTCCCCCTTTTCCTCTTCCTATTACTAGCATCAACATCTTCTTTTTCAGATTCAAGTACTGCATGACTCATCATTTTACTATCAGAACCTGCGTCACTCAATCCATCTTCTTCATTAAGTATATCATAAGGATCGTCCTGAACTCCTTCATCACTAACATCACTCATCCCATCATCATCACTACTTTGGCTATCACTACTAACTTTACCCCATTCTTCTAGCCAATCCCCATCATCACTATCATAAAAAATGTATTCATTATCACTTTCTCCACTATCCACATCGTTAGTTGCTCTTGCCCTACTCCTTCTTTTTCTAACTCCCCCTTCCTGTTACTACCTTTGCCATTGTCCCTATCACTTCCCCTGCCACTACCCCTACCCCTACCCCTACCTCTGCCCCTGCCTCTGCCCTTCATAACATGTTTAGGTTCCATATGTTCAGGTTCCATATGTGGGGTAAGTTGAGATTGAGTATGTGGCTTAGGTTGAGGTTGAGTATATGGGGTATGTTCAGTTTAAGGTCAGTTTGTGGGGTAGGTCTATGTTTAATTTGAGGGGTTGGTTCAGTTTGAGGGTCAGTTTGTGGGATAGGGTCAGTTTGAGGGTTAATTTGTGGGATAGGTTCATGTTGATTTTCTAAGGTAGGTTCAGCTTGAGTTTCTAGGGTATGGTCAGATTCATAATATGGGGTTGCTTCAGCTTCAGGTTCAGGTTGTACATACTCCTCTGGTTCAGTTTCAGGTATGGTGGGAGTGGTAGGTTGAGGATTATAATCAATTTCAAGAACTGGATAATGTTCTTCTGTAGGTGGTTCTTTTGTAACTAGTTCATCTTCATCTAAATCTAATACAACTGTTTCAGGTTTCACATTTGCCTAAAATTCAACTTCAAGTCCAACAACATTAATAGGTTCCACTATCTCATCTACATATATAGGGACTTCAAGATTTTCTTTGTATTGTCTGAACATATCATCCACATCCACATCCGCATCAGTCCTTAATATCTTCCCATTCCCATTGCTTATCTCAGGCTTTTAATGTCTAAAAAACCTTGTAGCAATCTCTAACTAGTATTACTCTAGCTCCATAATGTCAATGTATGTTTCATAGTCCTCAAAGTGAAGATGCAAAGTGTATGATTTTGCATATACCATCTGAAAATCAAGAACAAATGAAATAAATATGCGCAATGATAGAGGAATTTGCACAATAAACAAACAAAATAAATAAATAAATGCAGTCAATGATAAATACTCATTTGAAAATATAACACTGAAATATTATTTTACAACTCCCAACAACTAACATTCATTATTTTATACCCAATAAATTTAAGCCTTTATACCCAAACCCTAACCCCAAAATCTACCAAATCCCTAACCCCCAAACTCCATAACTAAGATATAGTCAAAATATAGATATAGATTGTAAACTTTACAACTAAGCAAAAAAAAAAAAAATAGTTATCTTTTATCCATTTTCTGCAATCCCATGCAAATCCACCCACTATTCGATAACACTTCGAAATCCAAATCATTAACTCGTCCTTAAACATACAAAACACAATATACAAATGGATTAAATTACCAATACACAAGTGAGTACATACCTTATTTGCTCTCTCTAACCAGTGTTTTCTTCGAAAATATATAATGGGTAATGGTAACATATTTTTTGAAAATACTGTTTCTTTCGAAAATTTTTATCAGAGAAATTTTTGTTCTTAAAGATTTTAAATTTAAGAAGTTATAATTTGATATTGGAAAAAACGAAAGCAGTTGAGAGCGAAGAAAACGAGGGGACAATTCTTTCAAATGATTTCCTACTTTTCATATTTTATATATAAGTAAGAGTAGTGATGTTTTTTCATAATTTATAAACGGCAAAATGGGATGGATTTGACAAAAAGATCTCATATTTTAATGGAACTAAAATATATGAACTTTATAGTATAATTTTAAAAATATAAAATTTTTTTTAGTATAATATGATAAATACAGGGATTTTATAGTAATTATCCCAATAAAAAATCTCTATAAAATTAGAATTTAAGTATATATAAATCAAACTGTATAATTTTAATATATTTTTATTCAATTTGATTTTAATTGATTTTTTATATATTTAAATTATAATTCAATAAAAAAATTAATTTAATTATATTTTTAAATTAAAAATAATAAATTTACTTATTTGAATTGAATTGATGTTAGTTTATTAATTCTTACGCAGCCCTAACTGTCAAGCTCGTGGTAGGTGAGTACCGTAAAGCCCTCTCATTGTTTTTCTTTTAAATACCAACGCAAGGCACTCGTTTAACTTGTGCCTGCCTTCCATTCTAAACAAGCCACTTGTCTTCTCTTCTGTATCTCTCTCCAAACAAACAGCAACACAAAATGCCGGTAGACAGCTCATCATTTTCCGGCCAAGGTCAGACCATCTGCGTCACCGGCGCTGGTGGATTTATCGCTTCGTGGATGGTTAAATTGCTTTTAGAGAAAGGTTATTCCGTTAAAGGAACTCTCAGGAATCCAGGTCTGTTTGCTAATTAATTTCTAGCTTCCTCATTAATTAATTAATTTTTTTTGTGATTAATTTTCTTTTTTTTTTGTTAAAAGAGGATCCGAAGAATGCTCATTTGAGAGACCTAGAAGGTGCTAAGGAGAGATTAACTTTGTGCAAAGCTGATCTTCTTGATTATGAAGGACTTCGAGAGGCAATTATGGGATGTGATGGAGTTTTTCATACTGCTTCTCCTGTAACTGATGATCCAGTATGTTTGATTTTTTTTTCTTAAATAACTTTCTGTTTGGATGCCGAGAAAGTGTTCGAGAAAAAGGAAAAAGAAAAATTAATGGAGTTTCCTAACCAACTTTCCGCTTTGCTTGCTAGTTGCCTTGCTGCCACCACCAAACCAAATCCGCTACTATGCGTTCATATCATATGATTTTTCGTCGTGCATTAGTGGGCCCACTTTACCTAAAACCATTTTGGTTGTTCCTTCACCACTAAAATTTTTCATTTTATTTCTTTTTTCTTTTGAAACTGTATACTACCTTTTATTTTTATTTTATTTTATTTTATATAGTAGATATGTTATTTTTTCAGTCCAATATCCAAATCATCCTGACTAATCTGAATCACGTTTAATTGGGTTCAATGTTATTTAGGGTGGGTAAATGTCTCATTCTATACTTGTTACTCTAAACATATGTTTGATTACATTACGTCTTAAAATTACATTCCATCAGGACCAATTAATAAAATATGATTAAATTTCCTAATGCATTGTAAAATTACATTTCAGTACGGTCAGTTAATAAAATCTGAATAAATTTCCTAAAAAAAAATAGTTGATGTGAATTCCCTTGTTATTATTCAAAATAAATCAATTTTCTTTCCAAAAAAAAAAAAAAAGAATACTGATGTTATTCTAAGAATTAAAAATTTTGATAATTAATTATGATGATTATTGTTTAATTTTGAAGGAACAAATGGTGGAGCCAGCGGTAAATGGGACCAAAAATGTGATCATTGCTGCAGCTGAGGCTAAAGTCCGGCGGGTGGTGTTTACATCGTCAATTGGTGCTGTTTACATGGATCCCAATAGAAGCCCAGATGTTGTTGTGGACGAATCTTGCTGGAGTGATCTTGAGTTTTGCAAGAATACTAAGGTTAAACCATTATTAGTATTACTTTAACTATTACACTATTCTATAAATATATAATATAAAACACTGTCCAATTTTTACAAGTGGTAGTATAACAAGTACATATAATAAAATTAATGAGTTTAAACTGATATTCACTTATCTTATTTTCTTTGGAATATTTCAATTCATGAATTGGTCAACTTTTGCGTCTAATACCAGTATGAATAATTAATTACAAAAGCAACTTAGGCTGACTGGTTTTTAGATTTGGGTTGATGAATTAATTTTCTGTACTCTTGCTAAGAACGACCTTAGCGTATTTGAAAATTTGAAAGGTAGAGTTGTTAACCAAACTTTAGACAAGTCGCCTTATAATAAATGCAATTTACATGGCCAAACATGTGAATGTGTTATTAGGATTATTTATCCCATTTAGCATCTCATCTCCTATCTCATATAATTTTATATATGCTATAATATATATTTTTTAAAATATTTTAATAATTAATAATTTTTAATTAAATATACAATTCGAATCTTTTATTTTATTTAATATTTTATCTATTATTTAATTCAAATCTTTTATTTTATATTACGTCACAATATTTTTTTTTTAAATATATTAACAGTTAATAATTTTTTATTAATAATATAACGCATATAAAAATATATGAGGCATAAAATGAAACATCAAATATAACAGAGAATATAAATCAGTGAACGTAACCTTTTTAATATCTAAATTTTATCCACTTCTTCTTGTTGTTGTTGGTATAATATATTTTCATAATTTCATTAATAATATATTTGGATGTTATGAATTTAAGATCTGAATTTGGATTTAGATTAAATATTTTATTTGAATTATTAAATTAAATAAATTTAAATTTAGATTAAATACTCAATAAAACTTCACTTACTAAAAATTAAATATTTCAAATATGCAGTTTTATCTTGTTATTTTAAATACAATAATTATATTAAACAAATAAAATAAAAAGCATTACCTTTTTTTTTCTTATAATCATCAATATTTAATAAAATTTATAGTACTTTACAATAATCAAACAATTAAAATATATAAATATATTTCTTTCAAAATAAAAAAAAAACAATAATATTCAAATAAAAAAATGATAAAATATAAATTAAAATTTAGTTAATAAAATTCATTTTATTAAATATTCAAAATCACATAATAACTTTATATTTTTTATTTTAAAAAAATATATAAATAAAATTTTCAAAAATTATGTATACAATAATTATTTTATTATATAGTTTCGAATTATTATTTTTAAATTTAATTTTAATTTTAAATTTATATTTAAATAATTATCTAAAAAATAAATTTTAAATCTAAAATTTCAAATTTTTTACACTCTCCAAACAATGAATTTATAAATTTACAGATTTTAAATCATAAATTTAAAATATGAGATTTAAAATCTAAATTTCAATTTTAAATCTATCCATCCAAATACAGTATAATTTCATTTATTCATAGAAGTTGTCCCACATTTGTATTTTAACTTCTATCTCTCTTTCTTTTCTTTTTCTTTACATAGTACATCCTTAATAAAAAGTGACTACCAAAATTGAATTCTTAACCTTTTGTATTACAAGTCGAATCTTAATATCCCAATTATTTTTTTTTCCCTTTAACGCTTGGACTACAATTTATAGTTATTATTATTATTTTGTTTTGCTTTTTATGGATAAATGAAATTTGATTGCAGAACTGGTACTGCTATGGAAAGGCAGTGGCAGAGCAGGCAGCATGGGAGGTAGCCAAGGAGAAAGAGGTGGACCTAGTGGTGGTAAACCCAGTGTTAGTGCTTGGACCACTGCTGCAATCCACTGTCAATGCAAGTATAATTCACATCCTCAAGTACTTAACTGGATCAGCCAAGACCTATGCCAATTCTGTTCAAGCCTATGTTCATGTTAAGGATGTAGCACTTGCCCACATTCTTGCCTTTGAGACACCCTCTGCCTCTGGCCGATACCTTTGCGCAGAAAGCGTGCTCCACCGTGGAGAGGTGGTGGAAATTCTTGTCAAGTTGTTCCCTGAGTATCCTATTCCCACCAGGTAAATTCTCTTGTTCATGTTGTGAATTGTGATGCAACATAAAAAAAAAAAATAATAAATATACGAATCATATTAGTTAAATATATTTTCATCTATTAATTTGGGAATATAAGATAAGAATAGATACTCATAATATGGGTTAAAATTTTCCAATGTAATTCAAATATTATTTCATTTGGAAAAGTAAAAAATTGAAGCCACCAATCAAGAAATTCAGTATTAGGGTTTTAGGACCACAAATGAAATGCTCTAATAAATTCACATTTGATGGAACTAGATTCCCAATCTATGTTTCTTCTGCTACCTACATTTTAATTAATACTTCCATTGATGGCTTTAGATTATTTGTAAATTTTGTGAATCATATTCGCATGGCTGTTTGACTTACTTCATATTAAAAAAATATATATATTAAAAAGGTCTTAAAGTTAATATTTTGTGAAGAAAAATATTAAAACATTTAGAGGGATTTCATCTTAACTGGGTCAACTAAACTAGTAGATCTAGTTTTATAAATTTACTGGGTATATATTTAATCCGAATTTTTTCTCTTATTTGTTATCTCATTTCTTATTTCATATATTTTTTTTTATGTGTCATATCATATTTTTCTTAAAATATTTTGAAAATCAAATTTTTTCATAAATAATATGACACATAAAAAAATATATATAAAAGATGGATGTCAAATGAAATAAATGATTCAAATTGATATATATTTACTCAGAGAAGAAATTAGGAAATGTTTACTGTTCATCTATTTTATTTTTTATAATATTTTTAATGCACTTGTCTGCTAATTTTATTTGCCAGTAACATATATTTCAGAGATACATTTAATCTTCACTGACCTAATCAATGAAATATTTAGGGAACTATTTATATTTCAGAATTAATGATTTGGGGGATCAATTGGAATGCATAACACGAATGCTCAAGAGCCAAAAGGAGGAAAAAACAACTTTTATGCCTCTTCAAGATTTTGATTTTATAAGATATCATATTTATGTTCCATGTGAAACATTAAGTAACTATATTATTGGTTTAATGAAAAAATTAATTAACTAAAACTAGATAAAAATGGAAGTTAAGGCTTAAATCTCCCCAATAATAATAATTCCTCAAAAAGTTTAATTTTTTCTTTTTAAAAACAGCCTTTTCATATCAAACACACTTGGCTTTATGTTTGTCCTTTTTAATATAAAGGATAAAAACAAAATCAAATAACTTGCTTCATTTTTTTTTTTTTTTAAAATTATTATATATTAAAAAACAACTCCAAGCCCAAAAAAAACCACATCCACACATTTTAGAGCTAAAACATCCTTTACCTACCCACTCCACTGTCTTCATCAAATCTGAGGCTTGGTGCTGTTTTTTAATTCTAACCAACTTATTCTTGTCTCTTATAGAAGACTAGTTACTGCATAAACAAGTTACTCTAAGGCTTAGATGATTGATTCTTTAGTCTTTTTGGTGGAAAATGAGACTATTTAAAAGTAGATGAATATTTCAATAATATCCTTACATAGTTAAATTAATGCTTCAAAAGTGTAATAAGAATATTGGGTCCCATATGCTGATTTTCTTCATATGAATACCCATGTTCTGAGAAGTCACAAGGATATTCTGTTAGTTGGGTAAATGGGATGGCACTGATAGTTATTATTATGTTTCAATAGTACCTCTCCCTTTTTTTCTTAAGGAAAAAACAGAGAAATTGCAATTTTATTCATGGAGTATTTGGTAATTGAAATTTTGTATTGTAAAATAATTGCAGGTGTTCAGATGAGAAGAACCCAAGAGCAAAAGCTTACAAGTTCTCAAACCAAAAGCTGAAGGATCTTGGTCTAGAATTTACTCCAGTGAAGCAATGCCTATATGAAACTGTTAAGAACTTGCAGGAAAGAGGTCACCTTCCAATCCCAAAACAGTCAGAGGACTCTGTTAGGATTCAATCTTAAAAAGGTCCTTTTGATTGCATTTTATATACCATTTGTTAGGGAAAATATAGGTCCATATACCCCTCACAAATGGTAGCTTTCATTTATAAAAGTAGTGACCAGATTGAAATATATAAAGAAAAGTGTTTGTTAAAAAAAAAAATCATCCTTTTAATTGATCACATGTGTTGATCATATATTACTATTGTAATTAAAGGATTTTTCGATTCTCTAATTGAGTGTTCCACTTGTTTATATTAGCTTGTTGCATTTGCCAATTGTCTGTTAATTTTTAAATTATTACTTGTTTAAGTCATAACATTATTTTATTTCTACTCAAAAATGTTTTTTAAAGGGGGTGATATTAAAATTTAAATTCTAACTTTTTACATTACTTATATTTAATAGTAATCATAAAATTAATAACTTCATAGTAAAAAATGGTTTATAAGTGGATACCAACGTCAAATGTTATCAAATAATAAATCTCCCCCTTAATAATATTATATTCAAAATCTTTGTATTGAAAATGGATTCAAACTTAGAAATTTTATATATACACGTAATTCATATAACTTTTTTTTTCTACACTAAATTTTAATTATCTCTCAGTAATAAGATTTAAATAATGATAACCTATAAAAAATTTTAAAAAAGTTGAGAAAACCATATACGACCTCCATCCAAAAAAAATAAGCCTATTTTTATTTTCATACAAATTAAAAAAATAATTAATTTAATTAAAATAATAATTTTTATTTTTTATTTTTCACAAATATCCTTCATTTATATTAATAAATAATTTTCTTAAAAATAATAATTATTTAATTTTTTATGCTAATTATACAAATCAATAAAGTTTCATTATTAATATAAAACTTCATTTAATGCTAAATCTCACCACCTATAAAATTTTAACTTTTCAATCTTCAATAAAATTTTATTATCAATAAAATTTCATTTAATTTTAACATACATGTGTTGTTTAGTTTAATATTTAATTAATTATTTGATGATAAAAAGATAGTATGATAAAATATTAAATAAGAATATATTAATAAATTAAAATATCGACAACTTTTTTAAAAAGAAAAATGGATTATAATTTCGGATAAATGAAAAAATAAAATAAATTTATCTTTTTCGAATAAAATTAATATTTAATTATGAGATATTATCTAATTCAAAATCTGAATTTTAGTCAAAAACTCAATCTAAATCAAGTAAAAAAAAGTTTATTTCCTCTTTTTAACTTATTTTTTAATTCAATTAGGATTTTAGCAGGTCATGTGCCAATATATAATTATAATAGACGTTATGTGGATACAATATAATTAGATGTGAGATTCACTTTATATTTTTAAATAATAAAATTATTAAAATTTAAAACATAAAAATTAAAAAAAATCAATACATATAGGTTACGTGATTTCATCGAACATAATAAAATTAATAAAAAAAGGGAACCCAAAAATTCCAAACTAACAACCAGATTTTTACTGTATAGTTCAGGTCCCACCTCTTTACCCGGGTCGTTGTCGTTGGTTAGCTTATTCTCAAATCAATCATTCACCAAGTAATCGAAATTCGACCCTTATATTACATCCACCAACCCACCCTAAATTTTTCAACATTTTCCTAATATCCAAACATATCAAGATTGGCATAATCAAGCACAACAATGAACCCCAAATTATCGAAAATAATAAATTGAGATCCACATACTAATAAAACTAGCAAACCCAAAAATGAATCAGCAAACATACAATGAAATTGATGAATAAATCCAAACTTAACCCATCAATAAGTGAAAAGCATTGCATGTAAGGAATTAAGTAAAGAAATAAAGAACTGAGTTTGAAAATAAATTTCATATCAATTAGATATAAATATTAAATGAGTTTATATATAATTAAATTTTCTAACTTCAATAATTAATTTTAAGGTTAATATTCTCAAATCTATTTAAATTTCCATAATTATAACGCTATAAAATTAAGAAAGTTATAATAATAAATTCAAGCAAGTTATAATGACAACTTAAAATTTAACATAGTATCAGAATATGAAAATGATTTGTGTCACTTTCTAGACTCCTACAACTCAAAGTTGAAATTCGAACCTATTGCATACGGATTGTGTTTCCAGGTGGTCCATTTGCATACTGATTATGGCTTAACCCAATAATTTTATCAAGTTATCACTTGAGGAAAATATTAAACCATATAAATAATTGAATAAAGAAAAAAAAATGAAGAATTGAGTGTAAAAATAAATTTTATATTGATTAAATATAAAATATTAAATGAATTTATATATAATTAGATTTTTCTATTCAATGGTTAATTTTTTAGGTCGACACTTTCAAATATAAACTCTCATATTTTTAACATGGCAAACTCTAGAAAATTATAATTGATAAAGTCAAGCAAGCTCTAATTGCAACTTGAAATTTAATATAGTATCAAAGTTTAATTCAATTATCAAGAGTTGAGAATCAAATCCATTGCATACCTAGATAGAGTCACTATATTCTATCAAGTATCAATTAAGTTTAACCCAATGATTTTATTTAATTATCACTTGAGAAGGAATGTTAAATCATATAAATAATTGAATGAAAAAAAATAAAAAATTGAGTGTGAGAATAAATTTCATATTAATTAAATACAGTATATTAAATGAGTTTATATATAATTAAATTTTTCAACTTCAATAGCTAATTTCTTAGATTAATACTCTCAATATTATATAAATTTTCACATTTATAATATGATAAATTCAAACAAATTACAATAACCACTTAAAATTCAACAAATTCTTAAACATGGGTCATTCCATTTAGTCGTCTAATAGTTTCTTCCATTTTAGAAAGTAAAAAATAAGATTCAAGAAATGATAGAAAAAGAAAAGTCAAGAAACTGTTGTGCTTTACATGGATTGTGCTTTCAAGGGTTTGATGAATTTCTCTCATCTTTATTTTTTATTTTTTGAAAGAAACTCAAATATTGGTATTCATTCTTTTTACTATTATTATTATTTTTAAGTTTTCAACTTTAATATTGATGATCAAATTTCTATTTTTTTTTAATATATGAAACTCAGATCTAGGTTTCATGATCAAACCAAGTTCTAGGATTTTTTTTTAATTTTTAATTTTTTTTTATTTTATTATTTAAGGATATAATTTTAAAATTTTTATTATTTAAAAATATAATTGAGTCTTATAACATTATTTTACTAAAATGAGTTAACATCTCTTTAATCTAATTAATAGAAATTAGTTCATGGGGAATTGAATCTTTTCTCTTCTATATGATTCAAACTAAATTTGTGGCCAAAATTTATAATTGGGTAATACCCATATTAAATGCATATAAGTTAGGTAGGATGGCAATTCAATTATTGGTGTATATAGAATCTTCTTCTATTGTTGGTGTATAGCTAATGTTCTTTCTTCGCAGCTCAAGGTCGAGGGTGGCCCTCTCTATGACTATCATCAAAGACTTCACTCTATCTTTCCCCACTCACCTACCTCCCCTCTCACAATTTTTTTTTTCTAGTATTTATAAAAAAAATTTAAAAGTAAATAAAGTGTTAATTAAAGATTTTAATTTTTTTATTCAATCTTATGCATTATAAATGTAACATTAAGTAATTAAAATTTATATTGTTATACATTAACAGTAAATGCATATTTAATAAAGTTTAAATTTCCTTTCTTTAATATTAAAAAATAAAATATTATTTAAAGAAGTTTTTTCAAACAAAAAGAAGATTGAGAAAAATATGAATAATTTTGAAATTTAAATCTTTAATTAGAATTAAAATTTTTATTCTAATTTTTTAATATTTACAAATAAATTTAATATTAATGAGATTCAAATTCTCATATTTTATCATTATATTAAAATATCAATTAAAATTATTCATAACAATCTTTTAAAAAAATATAAATATATGATTTAAAACTACCATTAATTAACCTACATTGTTTCATAGTGATCATTGTTAAATATACAATAATAAGATAAAGACAATTCTAAAAATTATTTTGGCATGTAAGAAATTTATTAATTTTCTTATTAGCTAGATTTAATTTTTGGATTCGATATTTAAAAATTAATTTCTAAATATACTATTAAAACATGATGAATGTAACCTTAAATACGTTAACAAAAACAATTAACGTTTTCTATTTGATTTTTTATTGAATATATGTGTGTGTGTATATATATATATATATATACAACTTGGCAGAAACATCCAAATTTTGTTATGTTTGAATAGTGTTTTTAAAATTGAATTGAAAAATTTAATCGATTTATTCCCGCCGCTTGGTAATAAAGAAATGAATATCAATTTTAAAATTAATTTTTATTTACATCAAATTTTTATTTTTTTTCCATAAGTCCCTCACAAATGTTGGATAATATTGAGGTATCAATTTAAAAAATTAACTTATTGAAATTAAAAAGTTATATATTGATGTGGAGAGTGCTTTCTTAGAATTCTTGGACCGCTTAGATAAGAAGAAACATAAGCAGTGGACCGCTTAGATAAGAAGAAACAAAAGCAGAAGCCCAAATAGTTTATTGGTCAGTTGGGTCGGGGCCCATTTGGCTTTCTGAGAGCAGTTTATTTTGACCCTTATCGGCCATAATCCAATGGGAAACGACCGACAACCTTTTTAGGTTAAATTTCAATATTTAGGCTTTTATGTTGGCAGTTTTATGTTTTTATCTATTTTGGCAGTTTTTGTTTCCTTATTTAATTTAGGTAGGAAAATCGGTTGGTGTATTTTTTCTATTTAAGGTAGTTATTATGTAATATTTTTATTTTCATTATGATGTAGATTTGGTGATTTATTTCCTTTTCGGAATATATTACCAAATTAGCCTCTTAGGGTTTTCTTAAAGTTTATTATCTATAAATAGCTTGTAAAACTTTAGGGTTGGACAGCTTTTTGATTAATAAAACATTCAGTTCTCTATTTTGAGTTTCACACTCTTGTTTGAACGCTTACACGCTGCGTCAAATATGAAGTTTACTGAAGCTCTTAAACAAATGGGGTTTCAACAATCCAAAGCAGATTATTCACTCTTCACAAAGCAAACAGGTGAGGATTTCCTAGCCTTACTTGTTTATGTTGATGATATTGCACTAGCTAGTAATAACAATTCACTCCTAGACTCAGTTAAGCAACAACTCAGTGATCATTTCAAGTTAAAGGATTTAGGAGCTTTGAAATATTTCCTCGGTCTTGAGATTGCCAGATCTAGTGCTGGAATTTCTGTTTCTCAACGGAAATATGCTCTTGAACTCCTGCAAGAGTATGGACAATTGGGTTAAAGCCAAGTTTTGTGCCAATGGAAGTGAAATACAAGTTTGTTCATGATGACCATGAGTTACTCGATAACCCTACTTTTTATAGGCAACTCATGTATCTTACTTTAACTAGACCCGATATATCCTATACGGTTCATGTACTCACACAGTTCATGGACAAGCCTACTCAAACACACTTACAAGTAGCCTATCGTATTTTGAGATATGTTAAACAAGCTCCGGGTCAAGGAGTGTTTTTGTCAGCCCATTCACATCTGCAGCTATAAGCCTTTTCTGATAGTGATTGGGGAGAATGTGGGGATTTTAGAAGATCATTATCAGGTTTTTGTATTTTCCTTGGACAATCGCTAGTTAGCTGGAAGTCAAAGAAACAGACGGTGGTAGCTCGTAGTTCTGCCGAAGCAGAATACAGAGCACTCGCAATAACAATGTGTGAAGTAATGTGGCTCAAATCCTTGCTAAAGGATTTTTTCTGTCATTCATTCAGAACCAGTGCAACTTTTTTGTGATAGCCAATCAGCCATACAAATAGCGCGCAATCCAGTTTTGCATGAACGCACTAAATACATCAAATTGGACTATCATTTCATACGTGAAAAGGTTTTATCTGGAGTTGTCAAGCTGACTTATTTGCGTACGGAGAAGCAATCTGCAGATTTATTCTCCAAAGCTTTATATCCCAAGTAATTCTTCTATCTCCTCAGCAAGATGCACATACATAATTTGTATGTCTATCTTGAGGGGGAGTGTAAAAGATAGATATACAGCCTTGGATATTGACTAAGTTCAACGGGTTAAAGAGCCTTACTATGCTATTATTTCTTTAGTTAGACAGTTATTATGTTTACATGACATGTAAGTTGTATATAATATTTTTTACTAAATGATTGAAGGAGAGGTACATTTTCCACAATACTTTTACATTCTCAAAGATAATGTAATATAACATTTTTAATATTTGGGAACTATAAAATTTTTATGACAATTTGAAATATATAATTTTTACTATTAGATATTTTAGTGACATTTTATCTAACGGCGTTAAAATTATTAATATGTTATTCATATTATGTCATTTCATCGCTGAAAATGTTACGTTTCAAATACGAAAAATAAGATACTTATTTATATTTTTTTCTAATATTAATTATTTAAAAAATACTATTACAGATAATATATTATAAGGATACATTGATTGCCTTTATTTTATTTTTTTCAATAGTTAAGATCTAAAATTGATGTGAAAAATAGAGAGATTTATCAGTATATAGAGACAAACTTAAATTATGTTTTAAGCTAACATTTTCTTTTGGTTGTTAAACAACATACAAGGAGGCCAAAATTATACTCCATTCACCTATCTAAGTCAAAGATGACGTATTATTATTGAATAATTATATCATGGTTAGCTAGTTGATTATTATTTTTTTTTTATTGAATGAGTTATATTATGGAAATATTATTTAATTTTCTCATAAATTTCACTTTATCTTGGTCAAATTGTATTTGAACTTCAGATGTACCCTTCAAACAATTAGTTGGATACATTCACTCATTGAACTAAGAACATTAAAACAAAGAAAAGAAAAAGAAAAATTTATGAACCAATGAGGTGATGAACGTTAAAATCCAGCTAGAAAATCATGACAAATCCTTGAATATCTTTGCCCTATTTGTCACTTCAAAGCTAATGTGAGAAAATGGGAGGGTTATGGGGTAGACAGGGGAGGATTATGAGGTAGACAGTCTCCATCATCATCTTCTTCTTCTTCTTCTTCTTCTTTCTTTTTTATGAATATAATTTTTTATTTATATTTTTTTTATGCATTATATTATTTATTTTTAAAATATTTTAATAATTAATATTTTAAAAAAAATACCGAGATATATAAAATAATACATAAAAAAAACAGAAAATTTTGGACTCAGGTGTGCTACAAGTGGTACATATTTTTTTTTCATAGCTTAAAAGCATTAATTAAGAAAACCCTTAAAATATTAGTAATTTAAAAAAAAAAAAGTATAAAACCAATGCTTTTTTTGAAAAGGAAGGTTATGGACTTGACATTTAATTTTAGAATTATATTAATTTTAATATTTTTAAAATATAATTTTGATCATAATATTAATAAAATTTATAATTTTGATTTTTTTGAATTTTATTTATAGACTTCATATGAATTAAAAAATAATTGACAAATTATAATTTAGTTGTTGAAATTTTATTTAATTATAAAAAATATTTTTTAAAGTTAAATATATAAAAATAAATAAATTAATAACTAAATAAAAATTAATTATTTAATTTAATTTAAATATTTTTTTTAATTTAAATTATTTTTTTAAATTAAAATAAATAAAATTATTTTTTAATTATTTAATTTATTTTCTTATTTTATAAAATTTAAAAATTATTTTTATATGTTTAATAAAAAAATTATTTTTTTATTTCATTAAAATTAAAATAATTAAAATTAAATTATGTTTCTCTTATTTTATATACATGAGGTACTTTTAATTATTTTACTAAAATTTAATAAAAAAATAAAAAATAAATAAAATGATCAAATTTATTGACATAATCTAAATATAAGGACTAATTGTACTTTTTTTTAAAATATTATTATCCATAAAAT
The DNA here is from genome assembly GCA_948193065.1 of Aleurites moluccanus. Classification (NCBI taxonomy): domain Eukaryota; kingdom Viridiplantae; phylum Streptophyta; class Magnoliopsida; order Malpighiales; family Euphorbiaceae; genus Aleurites; species Aleurites moluccanus. The sequence goes on from CANXYC011445598.1 coordinate 41,124, forward strand.
ATCGTTAACTTCTCTTTTTTTATGTATATTTTCTTACTTTCATTTAATAATCAAAATTAAAATATTTAAAAATATATGTGAATAATTTTATATATAAAATATTCATATATAATTTTATTTATTTATTTTTTGTATATTTTAATTTAAAATTAATATAAATTACTTTTTATTTAATTAAATAATTAATTTTTAAAAGTAATTTATTTTTTTATTTTTTTTATATTTGATTAAATAAAATTATTTTTTTTTGCATATTTAACAAAATAAAATAATTTTATTTTAATATACAAAAAATATTTTTAAATCAAATATCAAAAAATAAGAAAATAAATTAAATAATTAAATAAAAAGTAATTATTTTAATTAAATAAAAATGATATTATTTATTTTAATTTTAAATTAATATATATATAAAATAAATAAATAAAAATATAATATATGAATGTTATGCATAAAATTATTCATATATATTTTTCAATATTCAAATAAATAAGAAAATAAATTAAATAATTAAATAAAAAATAATTATTTTAATTAAATAAAAATAATATTATTTATTTTAATTTTAAATTAAAATATATATAAAATAAATAAATAAAAATATAATATATGAATATTATACATAAAATTATTCATATATATTTTTCAATATTTAAATTTTAATTAAATAAAAATTAAGAAAATATATACAGTATAAATATTATACATAAAATTATTCATATATATTTTTCAATATTCAAATTTTAATTAAATAAAAAATTAAGAATATATATATATATATATAAAGAGACGATATTTAGAAATGCTAATATTTAAAAAAAGAAATACTATTGATTTTTGTATTTTACTTTTGTTAATAAACTTGTTAATTCGTTAATTTTTTTTTCTATTTTTTCTATTAAATTTTAGTAAAATGACTAAAAGTGTCTCGTATTTATTTATAAAAAAAAATATTTATTTTAATTATTTTAATTTTAATTGAATAAAAAATAATTTTTAATTAAATATATAAAAATAATTTCTAAATATAAAATTAGAAAATAAATTAAATAATTAAAAAGTAATTTTATTTATTTTAATTTTAGAAAAGTAAATAGTTAAATAAAAATTAATTATTTTAATTTAATAAAAAGTAATTTTAAAATAAAAACAATATTTATTTTAATTTTAATTAAATAAAATAATTAATTTTTATTTAGTTATTAATTTATTTTATTTTTATATATTTAATTTAAAAAAATTAATTAAATAAAATTTTAAGAATTAAATTATAATTTAAAAATTACTGGACCTAAAGACGGAAATCAACGGAAATAAAAGTTAAAATTACAAATTTTAATAACATTAGGGTCAAAATTATACCTCAAAGATATTAAGAGTAGATGTGCTATTAGAACTAAACATTAAGATTAAAATTATACTTTATCCTATTAAAAAATATAAATAATTTACAGAATACAGACTTCTTTATTAATTTCAATAACGATTTTAAAAATTATGATCTGCGATACAAAAATAATATATATGCATATAAGTAGAGGGTGCACAGTCCCCAAATTTTTAAAAATTTATTTTTATATTTATATTTTTATATATTTTGTAAAATTACGTATTTATCATCCTCAAATTTAAAAATTTATATATATTATCTTTTAAATTTATAACAAATTATTTTTTTTTCTCATATTTTTTAAATATATATATGACTCAAATTTTTTAAAATTTTATTTTTTTACTTATATTTTTACCTATATAAATATTTACATATATATTAATTTTTTTCTAATATTATATTTTGTCTCCAAAATTATAATTTCTAGTTTCGTCCCAGAATATATGATAGTATAAGTAAAAATATATGATAATATAATATATATACATGAGCGAAGTGAAAAATTAAATCTATTTTTATAGGATAAAAGGAACAATAATATAAAATAAAAAGGATATGGATTTTTTTTATTTGAAAAAAATAAAGATAAAAATCATATTAGTGAATTTTTTAAAAAATTTCATTCATACCATAATTACTGTAGGTAAGAATTTTTCTTTTGAAGAGGAGAACACCTAACTTCAGTGCCAAAATTTCCAACTTATATAATTAAAGACATTGTAAGTGGGAAAAAGTGCAAAACAGCTCAATCTATAAAGGAACTGAATGTGTTTTAGGACAAAATTTCTAGCCTCTGTGTCGGCAACAAGTCATTGCGGTCTGGCCCCTCGTGTTGTCATGTCAGTGATGAGTTTCAGATTGGGTGGAGCAGAATGATTTTTTCACCCTTTTTCTTAGATTTTACAAAGATTTTAACAGTTGGAGAGGTTGGGTAAAAGTAAAACCCACATCGTTTATGAATGGCTAGAGGTCGAATATAACATGTAAAAAATACATATAATACTTTTTGTGGTAAAACTTGACCAGATAATAATTCCCAATCCAACTTAACTTGCCCCATCTCAAAGGAACATAGAGCAGATGTGGGTATTTCCAAACCAACCCACATGCAGAATTTGCATTTCAATTCCCAAAGATTAGCATATCATCATCAATTGTTTATCTCCAAGAAAAAAAATTTGCTTTTCAAAATGTCATCTACATAGCAGAATTGGCAGGAAGGTCAAAACCCAAAAACGTTTCCATTATTGAGAAGAAAATTATGCTGCCTTTGAAAACATTAAAGAAGGTTAAAACAAAGCTCTACCTCTTAAAACATCAAAAATAAGGGCATTAGTATATAAATCATTGACAGAGAGAAATCAACTCGTTAATTTTGGTACCATGAAACCAGAAGTACGTTCCATGAAATAGTATCCTAGACCAGCCATGACTTAATATCAAAGTATTGAAACTTCCAAAATGATAAAAATCTAAATAGACAATACCTAATGCCCACACTAGACTCTCATACTTCCAGTTGAAGGAGAAAGAGAAGAAAACAGACAGAAGCTCAGACGCTTATCTCCACTCCAACTTGATCTCTCACTTTCAGGATCACTGCATCAGCACAAAAAGATGAGCAAATATATTAATAATCAGACGTAGATGAGATGAAAGCAAATTTTTTTTTTTTTTTTTAAAAGCTATCATAAACCTAAAGACATCAAAGTTCATGATGCTCTGATTGGTTAGCATGCTATATTTTAAAAAAAAAAAGAAAAAAAGCAAATGAAATTAAAAAAAGAAAAATGAAATTGTTTTAGATGAAAATAACAAATATTTAAAAAGCAAACTTACTTTACATGAAAAGCAGTTTTTTTCTTTTGTAATTTCTTTTTAATTTTCTAATGTGAGGTGAAATTATAAATTTACAAAATACTTTTCAAAAGCAGAATGCAAAAGTTAACCACATGATGCCTGGAGAATTTCTTGAAAGCTCAATTTATGATACATACGTTAATGGTTTTTAAAATTGAAAACTCACAACAATTGAACCAAAAAAAAAATTTACAGGGTAGAAGCAGAAGTGATGTGCATAAACTGATAAGTAATGAAACTGACAAGTAAAAATTTAACAGAATGCAGCAAATGGAAAAAAAAAAAACAACTTGTAGAAAGCATTATTCGCAGGGATGAATAGAACAAATAGATTGCTAATGAACACAATCTACCTGCTGTATCTACAGTTTGCAAAGACTTTAGATTAGGCAACTACCTCTAGGATTTGGATGCACATCAAAATGCAATTAAAAAAACACACTATCAATTAATAAAATCTCCCCTAATGCCCAGGAAAATAAAAATAACCAGTAAACAGCTTCAATTAATAAAGTAAAGAAAGCCTATGTTGCAGATGATCCATATAATGCACTAGCAATTCACTGGCCAAAAGTCAAATCAACAATGAAGAGGCAATTACATAGCTCAGTTATTGGCCCTTTCAAAGGGATAGAGGTTTCCTCTGTTGGATTATGGGATGAAATAACAAAACTTATCTCATCTTCTAGATACATTCTCCAGTTCATAGGAAATGTAAAGTTTTCTTCCTTTTTCACAGCCTTAGCTTTTTATTTGTTTGATAATCAAACATAGCTCATGAAATCCAAATATCCAATAGCATAGAATAAATTTATTTTTCTTTCTTGTACGGGGATCTCATGATATATTTGGCATCTTATATTGGCAAATTGTTATATACTACAATTTAACCAAGATATTTTATCTTTTGAGTAGCATATACCAAATCTTTTTTTCTCTTCTGGCCAGTGAAAAACACACCCCCTTCACTTCTTTACAATGCTTATATGAAACTTGACATGACTCTTAACACATGATAAGTGATGGAAATTAAGTACCATTTGCAAATTTCTTATTTTAAAATATGAGATACAAGCAACATGTTTTTAATTATTTTCCCTTTACTAAATTCACATCATATTCAGAAATACCTGAAATTAGAGAGCTAAAAAAACAATTAAGGGCATATTTGAATCAAGAAAAAGAAGCATCAATGGACATGCAATACTGATCATAGAAAGACACAATGACAAAGGTAGACAACAATAAAGATAGAAGAGACAATTTAACATCAGCTGGATAGACAACAGCAAAGATAGAGACATAAAATAGGTAGAAGCAGATTAACAATGAAGATGAACGGCTGTAGTCAGTTTTGGTTATGTACAGCTGAAAGTGGGCATAATAAAATGTTAACTACACTAAAAAAATGATAATGGCAGTGTACTAGAATATTAAAGGTAATAGACAGATACAATAACACAGGAGAGGAAGATGCCGGAACCAATGTGGAGGGGGAAGTGCTGGATGAAGATGGCAACAATAACGTAAGAGATGATAATAAGAGCATTGGTTAAGGAATTTAATATTGAAATTCGTTGTCAGAGACACTGTAAAAAAAAAAAAAAAAGTTACAGTGGTTCCGAATTTAAGAGAATGTATGATCATAAAAATCTTCACCCACATCAAATAACTATAGTTTTCTGGCACTAGTTTATAAATATATTGACAATGCTATCCTCAAGCTGAAAGGGGGAAAAAAGGGCAATGCAACATAAACGTAAACTTGTGAAGCAAAGCAGTCAACAAAGAAACCAATGTATCAATATCCCAGCAGGACTTGGCAATTATGCATCATGAAGGATCTGTTTTCAATTTTCATCATACAAAAAAAAAATAACAAATACTATCAAGATCTTTGGCAGACAAAACCCAAATCATAAACCTCAATCAATTTGAGCTCTATTAGATTGGCATCAATCACTGCATAATTTCCTAAATTTAAAGAACGCAAATTTAAACAAAAATACCCTCCTAATAGAGAGAGAATTACCTCGTGAGATAGAGAGGAGTTTAGAATTCGAGCTTGAGCTCATCTTTTTCATCGGAAATGTAATGGAGAATGTAAGGGGTGACACGTATGACGGCGACCCAAACACCGAACATGGTCACATGGGTCCTAAGCTGCTTCAATGCCGCTGCCTTGTCTGGCTTACGCATAAACATCCCTGGAAACATTATTCTTGCTCTGCTTCCTCTCCTTTCACAATATCTAAAACCCTAGATGCGGTTTTTCAAAATTTCTTTTTATTTATTTATTTACTTAATTTGAATTGGTTAAAAATCGCTTGTTTTGGATGACATCATTCATTTATTATATAAAATATAATTAATATTAAAAAATTAAATAAAATATAAAAAATTAGTCTTTTAAAATTATTTTGTGTATTTGTAATATATTTCTATTTCTTTTTTCAAATGTATATACACATTATATTAATTTAGTACGATAAAAATATAACAATTGAGAGGTTTTATTGTATTTTGTAAGAAAATGTATTTTAATCTTTAGCTTTTTTTCCCTTCTCCTCCATTGGATAATACATTTAGAGGTTATAAGGATATTATTCCATGGATTTCTCTGAAAATAGTGAAACTATTGAGATTAAAAAAAAAAATTGTTAATAAGCGACCGATTTTTCTTTCGTCGCTAATAAACGTTAAAATTTTCATATTATTACTATTTAGCCACGAATTAATGTTCTCTTAAATATAATTTTTATCACAAATTAGCGAAAAGCGAAAAATACAAATCCATTGTTGATTCTAACACTACAAGTGGTTGACTTTTAAGTCAAAAGTGATTGCCAAAATTTTAAATTTTATGATAATTTTAAGAGTTAATTATAATTTTTTTCTGTAAAATGATTTATTATACTAAATTTTTTTTAATTTTTTAAAAATACATTAACTTATTTTGACGCATGTCATAATATACTATTAGACCTTTCTGTCTAATTTTATCATTAGTCAACTCTTACTCAACCCTATAAGAATAGTAAAATTATCAAAATGTCCTTACTTTTTGTTTTTAATTAATTACATTTTATTTTTATTTTAAATTTTTTTTAAGGTTAAAAAATTTATTTTTATACTTTTGATAAATTTGAAAATAAAAATATTTTTTAAAAATATTTAAAAAATATTTTTATTTTATTTTTTAAAAAATAACAAATAAAAAATAAAAATATTTTTTAAAAAATATTTTTTAATTTTTATTTTTAAATTTGTCAAAAATATA
>CANXYC011445609.1:0-25206 GCA_948193065.1 Aleurites moluccanus
TATATATTTTTAAAGAGTGAGGTAAGAAGATAATTCAAATGCGCAGGTTGATTTTACAATACATAGTATTCTACTCCTTGGAAATTTGAAAGGCAGAGATGAGATTCAGTTCAATGCAAGTTCTTTAATTTGGTATTAACTTGAGTTGACTGAACTAGTCCTGTATTTGCAAGAAAGAAAGAAATGAAAACAATGGCGGATTCATTTCCGTCTGCCTTTATGCAGATTGTGTTTCATCGATTAGCCTCTAGTTGTTGAAGAATTTGGGTTCATTCATGGCCTCCATTAACAGCTCAAGAAGCTCTCCTGAATGCCCCTAAGAATTCGAGCTGTGATCAATGATGCAGAGTAAAGGCAAAACCCATGAAAAGGCAGTAGGAATATGGCTCAAAAAGCTCAAAAAAATGGCCTACGATGCCGACGACATACTCGATGAAATGTCAACTCAAGCTCTGCTTGAGCTTTCAGGTTCGTAGGTAAGAGGGTTCTTCTCTTCTTTCAGTTCTAACCATTTTCGTTTTCAATTTGAGATGGCTTCAAGAATTGATGAAATTATAGAGAAATTGGAACATATAGGAAGGGAGAAGGAGGAGCTCTATTTGTTAGGGGGTCATAAGGCTAGAGGCAGGAGGTTACAAACTAGTTCTTTAGTTGATGAACATAGTTTATTTGGAAGAACCAATGATAAAGAAAGGCTAATTTATTTATTGGTATGTAAAGGTAGTAATGAGAAAAGGGTATATATTAGTCCTGTTTTTGGAATGGGGGAGTGGGAAAATCAATGAGATTGCGAAGCATTTTGAGCTAAGAATGTGGATTTGTGTACTTGAGGAATTTGATCCAAGAATGATCACAAAAGCAATCATGGAATCTGCAGCTGGGGCTAAGGTGATATTTTGGACATTGATCCCATGCAGCGACATCTTCAGCAGATAATCTAGGGGAAGAAGTACTTGCTTGTATTGGATGATGTGGAATAAGAGCTATTCTAATTCCTTTCAGTGTTGGGGCTAATGGAAGTAAGATAATAGTCACTACCAGAAGTGAAGTGGTTTCTTCACTAGTGGACACAACTCCCGCCAATCATTTAAAGGGTTTATCAGATAGGGATGGCTGGTCATTGTTTAAGACCTGTGCATTTCGACACTCCTGTTTTGTTGCTCCTGAAAATTTGGTGAGAATTGACAAGAGTATCTTGAGCAAATGTCGAGATTACCTTTAGCTTTAAAGGCTCTTGATGATCTGGTGAGTGCTGTTACAAATGAAAATGAATGGCATATTGCATCAAAAAGTGAAATATGGGAGTTACCAGAAGAAAAGATTGATATTTTGCAGACATTGAAACTGAGTTATCATCATTTGCCAAGCCATCTGAAACAATGTTTTGGATATTGCTCAATCTTCCCAAGAGATCAAGCATATAAGAAAGAAAATTTAATTCTACTGTGGATAGCACAAGGGTTTGTTCTGCCTAAGGGAATTAAGCAAGAAGAAGACGTAGGTGTGATGCTTTTGATGATCTTTTGTTGAGGTTTTTCTTCCAATAATACCATGTTGATCCTTAAGATGATCTTCTAAGGTACAAAATGCACTGTCTAATCCATGATTTGTCAAAGTTGGTAACTCAAGACGACTCTGTTACAATAAAGGCTAAAAAGGTCTGCTTCATGTCCAGAAAAGCTCGTCATGTTTCTATTTTTACGTGAAACCCTGAGCCAATCAATTTTGAAATTGCAAGTGAATATAGAATAGCACGTAGTTTGTTGACATATATACAACATCAAGAAAATCCCTCAGGAAATATTTCTCAAGTTGAAATCTTTACGTACACTGGATTTAAGTCATACTTGCATCACTGAGTTGCCAAGTTTAGTTGGGAACTCAAAGCATTTAAGGTTTCTTGACCTCTTGTGGACCTGTATCAAGCAACTGCCAGAAACCATTGGTGGCCTGTGCAATCTACGGACAATAAAATGCCTAGAGCTCCACACTTTGCCAGATAACATGAGTAGCCTGATTAATCTGCGCCATTTCAATATTTCCCATAACATAGCTTTGCTAAGGAAACGTGCGTTTGCTGATTGAAGGCTTCTGGACTTGCCAAAATGCAGCAAGCCCCATTAATCTTCATGATATTGATATTTCTATTGGTAAAAGTTTTCAGAACATCGTTCTGCTTGCTGAAAAACATTCTTGCTTAGGTTCTTTTTCTTGAATGATTTCCTCCCCACCAAGGATGGGAAAGTTAACACTTCTCCAAACATTTTCCAATTTTGTGTTAACTAAAAGGACTGGATGTGGGATGGAGCAGTTAGAAAGTTTGCTGGATCTTAGAGGATCACTTTATATTTCAAAGCTTGAGAAAAGAAGGCTGATATGAAGAGCAAGCATCGGCTTCATGAATTGACACTTCAATGGAGCGAAGGAAATCTCTACAGCATGCTAAATGGGATGGTGGCAGAGAACAGGTAATTGAATCCCTTCTACCTCACAAAAATCTCAGAAGCTCGAGGATTTCTAACGTTGCTCTGAGGTTACCCAGTTGGTTGAATTCTGTTTCGCTCTCTCATTTAGTCTCCATTTCCTTGTTAAATTGTCAAAAGTGTGAAACTCTTCCAGCCTTTTGGCGATTTCCATCACTCAGAGATCTAAAAATCCATGGATTTCATAGTTTGGCACATATAGGCCATGATTTCTATGGGAACAGTAGTGTTGTGGGATTCTCATCTCTAGAAAGGCTTGAAATGAAGGATATACCTAATTTGGAGTATTGGTCAGGAATTGAGGCAGGTGAAATCCCTTCCCTTCACGAATTTACTGTCTGGGATAATACAAAAAATGAATGAGCTTGCCAAAACTCAAATCCAGGCTACCAGTTCCGGAAATTGCCAATTGTAAGGGAATTGTTTCTCTTCCAACAATCTATTCTACCCAGAACATTGTGCTAGGCCAATGCAATGAAATGATACTGAATTCATTGGCTTGCTTCACATCTCTGTCATCTTTGAATATTTCTTGCTTTCCCGAGCTGGAATATCTTCCTGATAGTCTAATTCAACACCAAGCATCACTTAAAGAATTAAAAGTTGTAGACTGTGATAAGCTCACATTGTTGACGCGGGACCGAAGTTTATGGAAGCTTAACTCATTTGCAGTTGTTCTCTACTGACATCATTGAAAGATGAGGTACTGCCTTCCATTCTCAAGTCTCTTCGTTTAGTGTCATGTCCAAACTTGACAGCTCTACCAGAAGAAATGGAGAACCTCGTGACACTTCAATTTATAGAAGCATGGAATTGTATCAACTTGTTTCCCTGCCTGAAAGCAAGATACTAATTAACCTTCAACTATTTTGGTTAAGAAATTGTCCAAATCTCAATGAACTTTGTCGACATGGAGGTCAAAATTGGGAAAAGATTTATCATATTCCTAACATAAGAATCGACTTGGAACGGATTCAACAAAGTTGAGAACTCCTTGAAGCATCTCCAATGGGTGTAATGGACTTTACCATGTAATAAAAAGCTGAATTGTATGGGTCCTTCATGGCCTTGAAAAATTAAAAAAAAAAAAAAAGTGTGAACCTATACTATTATATTTTTTTAGAATATAATTCATTATGAAAGAAAGTATGATGGGAGAGAGTAATAAAATGATGATGTGACATAAATTATTATATTCTAAGAGTATAAATCACTGTAGATATCCTTAGAGATGCCTCGAGGCTTGAGCTAATATACTTTTTTTATTTTCTATAAGTTACCATACAGAACAAAACAATAAATTGTTTCATATCATTTCCGATTCTGATATGGAATTTCTTGTTTTTAATGAAACATTTTCAGCTGTCTGACTTGTGCAATTCTGCATAGAAAGATGAAATTGGAAGCTTCAAATTAGTTGGATAATGGATATATAATAGATTTGCAAGGCTACTCATACTGCAGTTCAATGATATTTGCAATTCGAAAGAGATGCATGTACTTGATCTTCACTGTAGAATAGTGGAGAATAACCAACAATCGGATTAGAGATTTTGTTAACGCAGCATTGAAATAGAATATAAAATTGCTTGCTAATTCTGCCAAATTTGTCATTATAAAGTAATGGGAAGAAATTATTTTTTTTCCCTGACAGAAATAGGAGAAAACACATCTAAGGTAAAAAAAAAAAACAAAAAAATACATTCAGGATAGTCTTCTATCAACTAATTAAATGGATTTCCAGAAGGCAAATTGTATAAATATAAGTATAATACAAAATACAAATTATGACAGCAGAATGCATGAGTCACGAGAAATTGTTATCTGCAACCCTTCAACAGATAGGAAGAGGGACTTGAGAAGGTTATGGCAGTTGAAGATTTCCCTCTTTCTGTTCCCTTCCCAGGTGTCCCACATTCACTGAAGTCTAGTGTACGGCATTCTGTCTGCAGAAGTTCCAAATAATATTTTTAGTCGTGGAAAAGCTTAAAAATTACAAGAATGTGATCATTATTTATGATATCAGAAACAAATTATATAAGAAATGTTGCGTCAGAAGTTGTGCACAGCAAAGACAAACCAAAATATTTGAAGCCAAATGGGAATTATTCTCAGGATGATTATCTTGTGCACCATCATTTTCTTGTTCGATATTAGATCGCCCTTTTTCTAATATTGTTTCAGGAGTTTCATTTCCCAAAACCTCCAAAGCATCAGCATACGCAGAGACAGTGTGCTCACTTAACTGCTTCATCAATGCAATGGCATCATAGCTTCTCTCCCCAGGGCTCATAAAATACCCAATATCCTGGAAAGAAGTTCCTTATATTTTAGAAATCTGAAAATGACTAGTAAAACAACAGAAAAGTTGGCATATAGAGCTTTTCATACCTCAATAGATATACCTGTGTCAACCCTTGGACTGGGAATAAAAGAATTAATGAACCAAGGAGACTTCCATGCTGAAGGAGATTCAATACTCCTTTTGAAAGGAGTTTCACCAAATCTGAAAACGAAAATCATTAAACAAGAAACTCACAAGAAAAAAATTACATGGATATAGAAACAAGACTTACATGCTAAGATTTTCTAAAGGTATTGGTGAAGGAAGTGATTGCACTGATGTAGCTGCATGTAAATGATTTTCATGATTCTTCTTGGAAATGGTAGGGGAGCAAACAAGTATGCATGAAGTTCCAGATGAAGATTCTGAAGCAATACATTGTTCAGATAAAGTTCCCAATATTCTATGATATAAATTCTTTGGAGTTCGAGAACTTGGAGCAAATGCTTTGTCTGCTTTGAAACCAACTTGATCAGGAGAAAATAATAGCAGATCATTAATGCTATCCTCAACAAGCATTCCAGAAGGCTGTTCTACCTGTCAAAAGAAGGATGAGGCAAAAGATGCATAACAAATACCAATATCAGGACAGTAGCAAGGAAATGCTTTTTGGTACTAGGTGGAACAAGAAACAATCAAGCTAAGTACTGGTTAAGAAAAAAGCTAAGACAACATAACCCTTGTAGATCTAACAAATAGAATCTGAATATCCCCACCCCTCTACAAAACGAAAATAATCCTTATACAAAAAGGGTAAAGGAAACAGATAAGGGAGAAAAGACTCACAGTTTGTGCACTAGCATCAGTATGAACCTTGGTCTTATCATCACCATCAACAACGCCTTGCTTCAAGTTGTCCTGAGAATTACAATTTTTATCAGAAGTTTTATCCTCTTCAAATGCACAGGAATCTGTCTTCTTTTCTTGTCTACTATCAAGAGCAGGATCCAAATTTTCTTTATCTTCATTGGAGCATCCGTGGTTCCTTTCTTGATTAGATGATGGAGACAACAGAGCTACTCTGTGCATCTTACTGTCATCAAACATAACATCCAACTTTGAAAATTCCTTGGTCAAACTAGATGCCATGTCTATCTCAAGTTTTTTGTCAATTCTTCTATCAGACAAAGGTGACAAAAAATCACGATTTCGTTTCTTCAAAATGGATGGTGTACCAGTGAAAGTCTTAGCAGCAATCTTTAGCACAGCATCAGGACTATCATCCCGAGATGGTGAATCCCATAACCTAAATGGAGTTATGCAATTCATGGAAGATATCATCAGTTGGCGAATACCGAGTGGACTGTACTCTTGCTGCATATCACTACCAGATTGTATAAGATCACAGCTCAGAAAAGGAATGTCCAGACTTGGAAAACGAGGAGGTTCATAGCATAGAGCTCCTCCATCTTGCTGTTCTGTTTGCACATTTGGTATTTCATCCATATGACATGACTGTATGGTATTGGAACCTGAAGTAAAAGTATTCGCAGGCACTAATTTTGAAGATCCCTTCAGATAATGCTGTTGCAGGTCTGTGGTGTCCGAACCATCATCACAGATGGAGTTACCAGTGCAATTGGTATATATAAAACCATCATGTGTACTTGCAATGAACTCTTGTTCATAGGCTGCAAAAGAGCGACCAATTAACTGATTTGGTTCCCTTCCACATATTAGTGTACTATCATCTGCTGAAAGTAGTGAAGGACCAGAAGGAAATGATTGACTGCATAAAGAGGGCAACACAGCAGATTTTGAACTAAATGATTGTGAAGTTGTGTCATTTTCAGGCATCTGGATGTTTGATGATTGACAATTTAAAGAATCTATGCATGCAACTGAGTTTAAGCCCTTTGTAAAATTTCCAGAGGAGAAAATCCCACAATTCATTGCCTCTGAAAATAAGAATTGGCAACATTCATCATCAGATATCAACACATGGTCTGCTTTAGTAGTTGTAGTGATATTTTCCATAGAAGCAGGAACACTCCAGCCCATGGAAGTTTGAAATGTAACATTCACCAGTTCATGGCATTCATTAGCAGCTATACAATTAGTTGGCAACCCTGATGATTCCTGCCCTAGTTCTATTGAAGAAATGTTAGGCAAATCTTGTAAATTAAGTTGGTAATCACAAGGTATTTCTGGGATGGAAAAAGTGACATCTCCCACTGATGTGAAGTATTGCTCTGAACAAGATGCTGGACTAGAGCTTCGCTCCGTTCCAAGACCAGAATCTTCAGTATGCTGGATTTCTTCCCCTGTATTTAAAATAGCATTTCCTAAGCCACTTGGAGACTGAGAGCAGCCAGCAAGAATTGACTCTTGACTGCATTCTGATATTTCCTCTTTTTCTGCTCCACATTTTGGACCACTATCATCTCCACTATTTTGCACCCTTGAAGCAGATGAGGGCATGGCTTGATTTTGATGTGGAACAAAAGGAAGGCCTTGAAACTGTTCTAATAGACCTGATGCCAAGTAAGAGTCCAATTTCTTTTTCACGGAACTGTTCCAGTGATTTTTTATAGCATTGTCCGTCCTGTTAGCCACAGCAAGCATAGTTTGATCATAACTCATGTTGATTGAAACTCTCAACAAAGCATATGGAAATAACGTACATCAAAGAAAATAAAATTCAAGAAAATAAATTTAAAGCATGTGAAATTAAGCAACTAAGAACCAAAAAGTATGGAACTCCTCTAACTAAAAAAATAAAAATAAAAAATTGTTGCTTCCTCAAATAATAAATGGACGAACCTTCCAGGCAAGAACTTTGTCAGTTCTGCCCATCTGTTTCCATAAATCTGATGAGCATGAATCAAGGCCAACTCCTCTTGCTGAGTCCATGCTTCTTTGTTTATTGAAGGATTAAGATGATTATGCCACCTAGTATCATGTGTATGTCAGTGCAAAAGCAGCGATACAATTGCTAAAAGTTAGTGACAAGAAAAATTAAAACAATAAATAGGACAACACATGAAACAATAAATAATTGCAACATCTTCTAAGAAGGATAAAAGTACAGCCTCTGAATATCGTTTCAAATTAACAGGATCAAATCTGGGGAACATGATATATGCACTAAATCAACCACAGCTATCTTACCTTTCCCTGCACTGCTTTCCAATTCGTCCAGGTAAATGCTGTGCAATTGTGGACCACTTTTTTGGCCCGTATTTGTTCACCAGTTCAATTATTATTTCATCCTCCTGCTCACATTTTGAAGAAAAACAGGTAATCACATATTTGTTATTATGAAAATCCATTTAGTCAAATTTAATGTAAGAGTTAGCAAATGCTGAGGCAGGGTGGGATTAACATGGACAAGAAACAACTAATGATACCTCCTTCGACCATGGACCTTTAACAAGCTCTGGATTTAAAACCTTCTGCCACCTATGCAAGCATTGTACATCTGTCCGGTCCTTGAAACACTCAGCTACAGACATCCCAGTGTTACAGTTAGATAATTTTATATAGTGTATTGTAAAATATAGTGGGAAGCAAATGTAGTACCAACTGAAAAATGAAAATAGATTGACAGGATAGTTTTGTCACATGCAACAAGGGCCAAAAGAGTAAAAAAGAAAAAAGAAAAAAAAAAGAAGTTCAAATTTTAAGCAACACTAGGACAAGGAAAAAAGAAGGGGCATCAGTTCAAATGAGATAGGCTGCTGATAACAACACATGGCAGAGATAATGCCTTAATTGACATATAACAATAGGCAGATAAGCACAATTAACCTCATCATACAAGAATTCTCTCAGTGAATTCCAAGTGTTGGGTGAACCAACACACCAACTTGACTATGAGGAGACCATATTTTTAAAATTAGAGAGAGAGAGAGAGAAAGAGACAGAGATATCATAAAACAATAGTTAGATTAGACATGAAGCTTAAGTTAGAATTATCAAAAATAGCTTCCAGATAGAACTTTCTCATGGAACTGCACTAGCTGTTGAAAACACTTCCATCCAACCAGATTGTGTTCTACTGGTCCCATGCATAAACTTAAACTTTCACTTTTCTTATCTATCACCAATTTCTTAATCAGAAGAAGATCACATCAACTGTAACTTATTAAAATTTAGTACAATCCTTTAATGTCCTTGAGAAACCAATGATTATTTATGAAGGCAGAAACATGCAAAGGTTCATTGACTACTAGTGGCTCACTTATGGAAAGAAATCCAAGAGTTTAGAAGAGGTGAAAGTTCACAATCATACCAATTTTTTTCCAGTTCTTTCCTTTGAAACGCTGAACAGCCTTGCGCAAAATCTCATCCTGAAAACAAATTAAGTCCAATCACTGATAAAAGAAAATAAGAAGAAGAAGAAGAAGAAATGCATATACTTGAGAAGATAATGAATATTTGTCAGCATACCATTAGTTTCAGTACATAAAGTTAAAAAAATCTTATTGAAAGTTCTACACCTTTCATGTCTAAAATTACAATCCTAAGCATCATTGTGAGATTGACATGTCAATTAGGCAAAGGAAATAATGGAAATGTGTCAAATCAAATTTTTTATTAAGTATCTTCATTGCACAAAACTAATTTTTTGAACTTGAGTACCAATTACAAGCACAAAAGAGTGAATCTAATAAACTATACAAAGGACTTCCTAAAAAATCTGAGAATAAACAATTACCTCTTCAGCCGTCCACTGCCCCTTTGTGGAACGCCTTGCTGGGCCACTTGTCCGTCTGCCAAAAATTATTATAATATAAATACATGTTATTATTCAAATTCAGTATTGTCATCCTCACATTATGAGGCAATACCAGTCATAGCAAAGCTTGGCAATATTCCCATACTTCAATAACTTAAGATATTCCAAAAGGCAAGTATTTATAAACAATTGAGACAGCATATAAAGAGAGAGATTTTCTGGATGCTTTTTAAAAAAATTTACCCATGAAGAGGCCGGATTCTCTGAACGCCCACACTTTGCCCATCTGAGGGAGCAGAAATTGACCTTTCACTTTCCATTATTCTTTGATAAGGAAATAAAGCAGCATACCCCAATTCCAACTCTACAGCAATTCTCTCCAGAGTATGTTCTCCAAATCATTATAAATCTCCCTAGTAAGCGTTTTCAGTTTCCCTCTTTCCAAAAAAAATCACAACCTAACATATACAGATATATAAAACTCAAATTAACATAATGTACATCACATAGAGAAGCTCAAAGTGATAGAGATAAAACAAAAGGTAAAGCAATATTTGTATCCAATCGAATCTCAACAGCTTAAAATTAAATCAATCAACCACCAGCTTAATACAATAAGACATTTTCATACATGAATTATACTAGGATTTCAGTAACGGTAAAGTTTGGGATCAGGGTTTGAAATTCAAAATTCAAGAAGATGACACTAAAATAGTATGAATCCATTCTATATAAAAATAAAGTGAATTTTATAAATTCAAACCCTAGGAATTGATCAAAATTCACAAATTTCAAAATTTGGTTAAAAAAAAACCGTCTAACATTCACCAATTATTTTGAATAATTCAAATTCCGTCAAATCGAAAACCACTCATAAAGTTATTAAATAGCACAAATTTTATAAAAAGAATTTCAAAATCAATGAGATAAATTTCAAATTTCTCTATAAAATCAGAAAAAAAAAGGTTCAAAAAACTTACTAAAGAGAGCTTCAAAAAGAGAAATGCAGAAAAAGCAAAGCGAGAGCGAGTCGGTGATCGAATTGATACGGTGCGCATTTGCAGATCCTAGTGAAGTTACAGAGAGAGAGAGATCTGCAAATACATTGAGAAATAGAGAAAGCATAGAGAGAGAGAGAGAGGGAGAAAATGAAACGGTCCAGAGAGCTATTCAAACAAAAAGGGGCGGACTCTAGAGTTTCAAACCCTATGGGGAATTAAAGGTCGAGCATCTTTGGTTTCTGTTGACGATTAAAATCTGGACATGTTTTAATCTCAGCCGTACTTTTCTAATGCCTGTTTTTTTAAATTTCAACGGCCGAATAATTTTTTATCCTAACACGTAAATATGTAACGACAGTGTGGGCCATCTACTACTTTATCCTACTTGTATTTTTTTTTTTTTTAAATATAACTAAAAACAAACACAAATATATACATATAATAATATCATTTTTTATAACGAGTATCCTTAACAGTTAATTTAGACATTATAAAATAATTATATTAAAAAATATAAAAAAAAATTAAATGTGAAAAAAAAAATTAATAGAATTATATTTTGTTATAATTATTTCTCCTAAATAATAAGTTAAAATTTAAATTTTTTAATTTTTTATTTTATTTTTAATTTATTTATTTAAATTTTTAATTTTTAACGAGTATTTTTAAGATACTTTTTAAAAAAATCTTAATTATATTATTAGAACAAAATGCTTTATTTTTTAAAATTAAAAATAATTTTTCGTCTCTAAATTTTATTTTTTTAAATTATATATCATTCTCTAAAATTAAAAGGTTAAATTCATCACTAATAAAATGTTTTACTGCTGATGGAATATTTGATAATGTGTTATAAATATGTTAATTACATATGCTTAATTTTTTTTTCATTGGTGTATTACTTTAATACAAGTAAATAAATTTATATAATTTTTCCATGATTGCATCTAATAATTAAAAATATAAATTTTATATTCAAATATTTATTAATACGTGTGATTACTTGTTCTTTACAAATATATTTTAGCATTGCCAAATTATAAATTCAAATCTTATATTTTAGCATTGCCAAATTTATAAATTCAAATCAATGGCTATAATTATTTATTTTCAAATTATATGTTATAAATTTTATATTGGAAATGCGAAATTGATAGTTATTATTATTTTTTTTATTTTACAAATTTTTCTTATTATTACATCTCTGGATTGAATAATGGATCTAAATTTTAACCTCATTCCCTAATTCAATTGTTATTTTTTATTTCAAACAGCTAGCTTTGCTATTTATAAATATGCATATCTTAAAATTAATATTGGGATTTTGCTAAGAAAATTGGAGATATTATTGGTCTACTTTTACAATCCAATGGTCTAAACTTTGAATTAATGTGCATTTCTATATTACACTGAAATTATATCATATATAATAGGATTGTATTCCTCCAAATAGCATTTATATATATATATATATAAATATATAGGAAAATATTCAAAAAATTTAGAAAGCGGGCAAAATTTTATATCAATAGAATTTAATATTATTATTTACATGATAAATATAAATCAAATTAAAAACTGACGTATAAAATAATAAAAGGATAAATATAATTATATTATTTGAAAAATAATTCTCTCAAAATTTATTATTTTTTTTATTTGTTAAGTACTGATATGAAAATTTCTATCAATTTATCTGTAAATTTAAAATTTTTTAATATTATTAACTTGAAAATTAAAACTAAAATTTTAACTTTGTGTGAATAAATAAGTCTCTTTATGATTAAAATGAAAAATTTAAATATAAATAAAACGAATGAATAAAAGTATATAGATTAATTAGTAAATTTTTATAAAAATAGGGATTAAAATATTAATTGTGTTAATTTTATAGACTAAAATGTAATTTATTAAAAATTTGCAAAAATTATAAAAATCAAAATTAAAATTCAAGGGGAGGCACTTGCCTCTTTCTCAAGTATGAATACGTCTCCATGTAGATATAGTCTAATAATAATATATTTTTCCAATTAATAATAGATCTAAATTTAAATTCAATTCTCTAATACTTAAAAAAAAAATTACTATATGAAATTTAACCTAAATAATAATTTCATTATTTCTTTTTAAAAAAGTCAATTAAATAATTCGTCACATTTATTTCTATTAACAAATTAATTATCCTTTTATCTAAAAAAAATATTTTTTTATAAGTACATGGAAGAGACTAAGTATATATTATATGATTATAAAATATAATATAACACAATTTCTTTTTTTTTATCTTTTTTATTTTTTGCACAAAAATTCAAACTGAACATAATAATTTTGAATTTTTCACCTAATATTTTTAAAATAAATAAAACTTATACTATATATATTTTTTATAGTAAATAGTAAAAAATATTTTTACACTATAAAAAGTTATAACATTTCATTTTAATTAGTTTGAAATATATATATAATTTTTGTAAAAATATAATTTTATATATTATTCAAATATATAAAAAAAATTAAATAAAAAATGAGTTCCAATGATAATAAGAATAAAAAAATATTGTCTTAATTATGTCACAAATTTAATTTTGAATCTAATTATATAAATATAAAAAAAAACAATCAATTTAAATTTTATCTTTTTTATCATAAATGATATTTTAACAATAACAATTTATATAAATAATTCCTCTAAAACTAAGGGTGAAATATATATAACTCATTCAACCCTTAATTTAAAAGAAATTATTAGATAAAAAGTCAGCGTACTTTTTTTTTTACATAAATAATTTTAAATATTTTTTTACATTTTTCTTATTTTTATGCGAATAACAAGGACATATTTCAATCCTATCTAATAATTTCTTGTAATTTCAAATAACATTGTGACCAATCATTATTTATACTTTTCTATATCGGTGCCAAAACATGTTGTAGAATGGTTAACATTTAGGTAATTTGGTCCAACAACCCCAACCCCAACCCCACTCCTTTCCGCCATGAATTTTTTGTTGCTTCAGTCTTTACATTGATTATCATTTGACCCACATTAAATAAAAGTATAAAAAAGGGGGAAAATGGACCAAAAGAAAAAGTGCTTAATTATATATATATATATGTGCTTGAGATGATATGGGGCAGGGAAAAATTGATATTACCATTTCATCCATTAGGGTTTCAAATGCCAGATTTCATAGAACTAAGCTGAGATTTGTTCTAACAGCACACTGCTGCCCCAGACCCATGCATATAATAAAGTTAATTAATGGCAGTAAATAATAGGATCAATTATCTCAACTCAATTTTAATTCAAAATTAATTAAAATCGGTTATATAAATTTTTGGACAAATTTAAATTTAGTCATTAAATTTTGGTCTAAAATATAAAGTGATCCCTATATTTTAAGAAATATATAATTTAATTCTTGTAATTTTTCTCCGTAAGACTATATAGTTTTTCCGTCTATTTTTTTATTTTTTCAATTAAAAATAAAAAATAAAATAAAATTATATCTCAAGATACTCAAAATACTCTCATCTCTCCACCTTTTATGCCATACCTCTTTCCTTCAACACAGAAACCCTTTCCACCTTCAATCTGCAACTAACATCGTCATCAGTCATCAATAACCACTAAGTAAAAATCATCATCCACATTCATTTCCCTCTCTCCCTAAATCTTAGATCCAATACTATAGAATGTTATGCATGCGCCTAGGTTGGCATTTTTTATTTCACTCTATCAATTGCGACCGAGCCCACTAATCGAAATGGGCGACATCTATTGGTTCGACTCTTATTCTAAATCTCGTCCTTGATTGAATTTTTTATAGCTTTCCATAAAATATGATTCATGGTTTTGGATCCCTGAAAACCCTTACTTTTCAATAAAGAAAACATTGAATTTCAATGTCTAATCCATCACAACCTTCCCTTGGATATCCTCTAAGCATTACTCCCTCAAATCTTGATACTTCCTCAAATCTTGATACTTCAATACCTCGACCTAAGAAAAGTCAAGTTCTTTCTTCTCCCCCATTGTTATTTGGAGCCTCCATATTTTAGTCTCCTTATTTGCACAAGATCAAACCCCTTCTCCCTCGATCAAAACTCCAAATTATTATCACCGGTTAATGGGTATAATATCATTCAGCCCAACCCCATTTTCGATTATCGGCTAGCCCATTTGGGACAGTACTCAACCCACGTAGCAAGTGCGTACAACAATGGAATTGGTCGTTCCTTTTAACTCGTGGAGTGGCTTTAGCAATTAATTTATTATTCTTCTACTCTTTATCAATTGGGAGAGATGGAGCTCTATGTTTATACATGGACGAAGGATTAGTGACAATTGTGACCGTTCTTCGCACTTGCATAGACGTCATACATTTGTGTCACCTGTGGTTGAAATTGAAAGATATGAACTTTATGGAGTCATCGGATTTGAAAGCAAATCAGATTTTTGGTGATATTTGGAGTGCTTCAAGAATTTCCTGCCTTTCTTCTGTATTTTCTTTTTGCATTTCTTTTCCTATAATAATAACCAAAGAAAGAACAAAAGCTATAATATTTTACTTTGCAAATGTTTACTAATTAGTCTTATTCTAGTGATGATATAACCTTCTTGAAATGATAGGAGTTATTAATTTTTTTATTCACCAGGGACTAAAGGATTTTAACATTGTGTAGTTTTTAAGCGTCTGACCATTAATGACAGTAACTTTATTTCTTGTTCTTTATAGATCGTTGTTTAGTTAAGGAGCGGACAGGAGAGATAAAAATTTAGAGGTAAATGAAGAGTATTTTAGTATTTTCATAGGTATTTAATGATAAAAATGATAGAATGATTATATAATTTTATGGAAGAAAAATATAGAAATTAAATTATGTATTTTTTAAAATATAAAGACTAAATCATGTATTTCTCAAAATATAAAAAATATTTTATTTAACAAATTAAAACCCAGAAACTAAATTATAATTTATCTAAATTTTATTTTTATTTCTACTCTAATTGATTTTAGAAGATATATTTTTAATCCTTCCTCTACCACGATGTATTTAATATTTATAACAGAGACCTCTCTAAATCTCCGCTCCCTGTGCTAAGCCATCTAAATTTTCATCCTACTAATATGAACGGTATAATCGTCTGGACAACACACATATGTTATCGTTCTATTGTCCAATACTCATCTTCGATAAAATGAGATCAACTATATCAAACTTAATTAAGTTGGTGCCCGAACTCATTTACAATGTATCTATGAAATAATTGATCATTAAAGAAAAGCAATTTAATTATGTTACTCGATTACAAATAGAAATGTGTTATTTGTATCTGATGAGGCATGAATTTAACTTGAACTTAACAGACAACCGGAAGTTCAAGCAGCAGTGCTGTTGTTCTCCCATTATAAACTCTACGGTTGTTTTACAAAATTGAACTCAACAGATTGATTCATAATCGTCTCTCATGATACTCCAACTTTCTGGGCTTTATTTGGTCGTCCACTCCCGGAATAATTATCTCTTGATCGGGAGTGTTTACCACCGCCCCTAAAGTGTTTTCCTCTCCTGCAGAAGCATAATTAAAAACTTAAGGTCGGTAGTCATGAATCCAAGTCAGCAAACAACCATATTACAATCCAAATAAAAAAAAGTGAGTACAAAATATACTAATTCTGACCTTCCTCGGTTCCCCTTATTTTCCCAGTGCTTTTCTTGATTGCCACGGAGTAGACTCCAGTACTCCCTCTCTGCCTCACCTATTAACACAAATAGACAAGAAAACAGCTCTCTACAAGTGCACATTCAATAAAGTAGAGGAACATAAAAGTGGAGAAATAAGATAGGAAAAGGAAAAGAATAACAGATTGAAATCACGGACATGTAGGAACTCAAATCAAACTGTCACTGACAACCTTTTATGATATCATCTTAAACATCTTGACACAAAGAAATGCAAGCTCATAAAATATGTCCAAACAAAGGTGTTTATGCAGAAGTTTATACTTGTGGTAATGTATTCTTACTGATTATATGGCAAATCATGGAAAAACTACAGTTCCATTGTTGAACATCAGAAAGATCATATATTTGATATTTCATTATAGTTATATGATTTAAAGTATAATTTTTTATTTGATCCCTTTGAATTCTATATTCGAAGTTGCAAGCAAATGTATTATTCATTATTAAGAATCGGGTGAATACATTTCTTAAGCCTAATGCATCCACAAAGTCATCATCATGTCACAGAAATCACATGCTTTGATTAACATAAACATGTATTGGATTGA
This sequence comes from Aleurites moluccanus, assembly GCA_948193065.1. Taxonomy (NCBI): domain Eukaryota; kingdom Viridiplantae; phylum Streptophyta; class Magnoliopsida; order Malpighiales; family Euphorbiaceae; genus Aleurites; species Aleurites moluccanus. The sequence goes on from CANXYC011445609.1 coordinate 16,809, forward strand.
TTTGTACTACAAGGAATCTTTTAGAGCTCCACAATGATTAACCTATGCCCAATCCTTAGACATTGAATTCCAAAAATCAAATCTAAACATCCTGGGAAAACAGTTTCATACTAGAAATGACCTTTTCACAGGACAATCTACTATTGCCAGAACTGGTAATGAAACATTCTACACAAAAGTAAAAAAGAAGTAACAAACAAATTCCTTATAATACTTCAAAAACTCAAAGTGAAATGAAATTGGAACGCACCAGTCACCGGTTCTAAAACAGCAATGAAATTCTTTACAATCAGTCCACCCTCTTTAGATAGGACAGCAGCTGCACGAGCTTTCTGAGCTGCTTCTGGTTGATCAAATCTAACATATCCTGAATCATCTCCAATCTTGAAATCAACAAACTTGACCAAGGATAAAAAAGAACATATGATAAGCAGTGTCAGTGCATCCAAACCAAATGATTGAAAATAAAATAAAATGAGAAAGGCCAACAAGATATAGATGAAGATTTTAAGACAGAATACATAATTCCGCAAGCATGAAAGGTTTAGTACCTTGATAGTACCAAATTTTCCCAAGACAGCCTTTATATCCTCACGTAATACAACATTCTTGTCATCCCTGTACATATCCTCAGCTTTGGATTTTTCCTCTTTGTCCTTGTCCTTTCCAGTGGAATCTTTAGATGACTTCTCCCCTTCTGCCATTTTTATTTCTTTACTTCCAGATCCAATTTCCTCATCAGCCTTTTCTTCCTTCCCCTCAATATTCGTCTCATCATTTTCCTTATCAGCAGAGGCATTCTCTGATGCCTTTAGTTCATTTTCTTGAGTAGCATTCTCTGAGGCATTTACTCCATCTTCTTTAGAGACATCTGCCTCAACACTGGCAGGCTCTTGAGTGCCATTGTGTTCTACAGAAGTACCAGCAGATAAGCCGTTTAACGTAAAGGCAACAATCAAACCCTTAGGATAGCTGTTATAACCACAAGAAAAGATGGATTAATTACATATTCAGCACAAAAGTCCCACCAGGAAACAATGGATAATTTAGTGACTAACGTTGCCTCTGCATCAGCATTGTTCTTATGATTTGAGACTTTCGAGGGACGGCTTTTGAATTCTTCTTCTTGTTCTGCTCTTTCAGCATCAAAATCCTTCCTGACTTGGACAGAGCAAACATTAGAAGGAATACAATCTATTGGGCAATAAAAATGTTATAGTTTGTATTTTTTTCATGCACGTGCCCATCATTTAATTCAAAAGAATAATGTGCATGCATGCAATGATGAGAACAATCGCAATCATAGCTTACTTTGGCTTTAGTTCTAACTGTGCACCTTCAAAAACCAAACTTTGCTTCAAAATGTTTTTGGTATCTTCCTCTGCTGAGAACTCAATCAAAGCAGTGCCACAAAATACCCTTTTGTCAGCCACATGACGAGGCAATCTCACACTGGTCACCTGAAATAAGTACAAAATACACTCATGCTTCAAAAGTAATAAACAGATGCAGCTACTTTCCATGACTGTCTGTATTTACAACTGAAAAAATGTGATAAATTTGATAATTCAAAGCAATAAGTGGACTTATCTATTACCTTGGCATATTGTCCAAAAAAGGATTCCACATCTTCCCGCTTTGCATCATACCCTAATGGTGATGCAGCAATTGTCCTTATGTCTAGCTGTTCTATTGCCTCTTCAGGTTTCAAGAGTGCACCAATTCTACCAACTTTTTTCCCTAAGATAGACAAGCCAGTAAACCATTAGCAAGAAAAATAACATTTTATTTGAATACCAAAGAAAACAACATTAACTAAGCATCCATTTCGATAGCTACTCAATTGAAATGAATGAGGATTTGAACAAGGCATTATTTTGATTTTCTATAATTTTACACTTAAAACACAAATCTAAACAGCTATCCATATGAACTCTTACCATGCACTTCACTCAGTATCTAATCAAAGCTTTATAAATAATTAAGTGGAAAATGAAAAAAAATGTAAAACAACAAAAAAATACCATCTTCAGAAACTTTAAGAGAAGAAGATTTCCTAAGAGTTTCAGCAACAGCCATCACAGTATCTTCAGGTACCTCTTCGGGCTTCACATCATTCAATTTCAGATAACCTTTCATCTTCTTAAAAGAGCATATCAAAGCCAAACTCACCACTGTTTTTCCACAGTCAAGATCAACAATTTCCATACAAACAACACACGACCTATTCTACACTAAACCCATATTCACACACACAAAAAAAAAAAAAAGACAAGTACACAAAGAAAACAAACAAAATAGAGAAAGAGGCAATGTTATTGAAGTGTAAGGATACTGCCATCTTCACTAGAGTTGATAGAATTTCTCATAAAATTGTCTCTGGGGAGATTGCTATCACTAAAATAAAACTCCACCTGAAATAACGGAAAATGAAACGATTTTTGAAGCCATTTAACAAGAAATCGAACTTAATATTATAAGTAAACTGACCTGTCTAAGGACTTCCTTCGCTGTCGCTCCGTCCAAAGAAGGCGTAGCCATTGCTGTACACTTGTACGGTTGAAGGCAAATAGAGAGAGAGAAGCTTATTGGGTATACTAGGGTTTTTAGGAGGGATTCAAGTAGGTTTTGGGAATAGAGTTCATAGCTTTGTGACTTTGTGATGGTAACGAAAAGTCCAAAACACCCTTCTGAAAAAAATTTATCTAATTAAGTTATTTTTATTTAAATATTTCTATTCAATAAATATAAATTTGTATTTTTTATTATTTTTCATATTTTTTTTAAGTTTTTCATTCTTTTAATGGAATTTATTTGCTTTTCATTCGTAGAAATAGTTCTTTTATAATTTTGAATTTATTATTTATATTCAAACAATCGAACTTGTTATAATTAATTTGTAACTTAATAATTACCAAACAAAATATTTTTTTGTTAAATTATCAATTTTAATAATTTATCAACATGATTAGAAAATATTAAAATAAATTTATGATTTATTTGACTTATAAGGATTTGAATTTTAAATTAAATTTTTTATTTAAATTTTTAAAAAATTAAATTTTTTATTTAAATTATTAAAATTAGATGAATTTAAATTTAAGTAAAATTTTAATAAAATTTTCTTATTTAAAATCTTAGTATTTCAAATATCTAATTATATTTTGTTATTTCTTTTGAAATTGATGTTATTGAAATCAATTTACAACTAAAGAGATATAATGGAATTGAACATATAGATTTATAAGATTGTTTATCTTTAATTTATATTTTAAAATCATATTATTTAAAAAAAAAACAATTTTTAAAAATATTTTTTCATAATTATCATGCCTAGTCTGTCTAATTTTTGATAAGGAAAAAATAGACTTATTTGATGAATTTAAGAGATATTATTATATTAGCACAATGTGAGTTTTAAATTAGAAAAATTACAATTTCATGTTATTTTTAAAATTTAGTTGTATTGTTGCATGTGTGGGTGCGTTAATTTGTATTTAGCTCTAATCCGTTAATTGATAGTTCTATTTTTCTAGATTATTATTAATATTACTAGTTATTTCAATTACAATTTAGAAAGTCAGTTATTATTTTTTTTTTTTTATCTACGGTGTTTTATTTAGTTGAGTATAATTAATAAAATTTTTTGTGTAATATTAAATTCAAAAAAAGAATTAACCAAACATTATGTATAATATCAAGTTTAAAAAAATTACTATATAATAATTATTTTGTTATATTATTTTGAATTATTTTATTTTTAAAGTTTAATTTCAAATTTATATTTATATTTAAATAATTATCCAAATAATAAATTTCAAAATTAAAGTTTCAAATTCCTTATAATATCTAAATAATAAATTTATAAATTTAAATTTATGCATTCAAACGTACACTTTTTTATATTTTTATTAAAATAAAAATATGAAATGAAAAAAAGTACAAATCTCTTTTGTTTATATTAATAGTTGAAAAATGCGGAGAATATTATTCTAATAAATCAAATGTTAAAAATCAGTAAATTAAATTTCATAATATATTTTACCAAATACTATTATTCAGTAATGATAGAGATGTTTTGAGGTTATGAATGAAAAGGGATAATAAGTATTTAAATTCAATTCCATTAGTTAGCTAAAGTATTTAAAATTTTGAAAAACTATGTAAACATCACTAATTAAATAATTTTGAAATTTCAAGTGTGAAACATATAATACTGTGATCCTGTCTTCGAGCTAGAAAGTCAAAAATGGTAGTTATGTCTCTTCTTCAATTTTCCTTTATTACTATTATTGTTTAAAAATAAATTAGCTCCAAATGCGACTCGACCTCTAAGTCCTTTTATATCACTAAATTAAAAGCTTGATGATAATTTTTTTTTTAATTACAATTGAAAACCTCAATATATATATATATACCAATGGAAGTGTTGTTGACATCCTAGCACCTCTTTAATCTCGAATACATCGTGCTCCTTTAATTATAAAGCCACAGATTAAATGAATGAAATCTAATTTTTAAAGAACATCACCTACCTAGTCTAATATGTGAATATGTGACTAAAGAATAGGCTTTTGCCCTTTAATTAGAAGCTGGAGAGAAAAATAAGATTAGAGGTTCAATCTCTTAAGAGGCCTAATCATCAGTTCATCAACTGCCCTCTCCTAAACTCAAAATAAATGCCCAGAAGTACACTCCATAGGCTAGACAATCAGGGGTACGGAATTAATCAGCCAGCAACTGGATTTGAAATAGAAAATAATAATAAAAAAAAAAGTTGAAAAAAAGACACCACCACGATAATCAGATGATCAAGATTGGAAATTGGAAGTCATTTCTCAATCTCCTTGAAGATGTGATGTTAACATGAAATCAGTATTGTAATTCTCCAAAACGTAATGCAGAAACTTAAAAATGCTAGAACTTGTATAAGCAAGAAAATGCATGTGCAACACGAAGGAAAGAAGCTTTGGTTCAATACATTACATTCCATGCATATCATGTGCTTGAACTTTCATGCTTGTGTACTGTATGGAAAAATCATTTTGATGACAAATCAAAAATACAAAAAACAGAAGTTTCACACACATTAACCATCAATGAAGTCTTAATCATGTTTTTCATCATCACCCAATTACAACTTATTATCACTATAAAGAAAGTTATCCCCCATCCCTCCCCCCAAACAACATACCCAGCTCTTACCTTATCCTTGCATTAGACATTTTCTTTCTAAAGTTTTCTTTACCAATATCACAGAACTTCAGGATGAAACTGAGGCCATTTATTTGCACGAGGGGAAACATCTCTTGTCTAGAGTTATGAACTGAATGACAAACCAACTTCTCAAAGGGGCATCAAATTTGGCACAACAGTTAAAGCATTACTGTGTTTACATGAAGTCCTCTTCCAGTTCCTGCAAGGACTTGTTTTCAGAGGCAATCTGCTTGTTAGATGTCATTTTCTCAGACACCATCAAACCTTTGTAGCTCCTCATCTCTGCCTGTCTCTCCTTTTCAAGCCTTTCCATTTCCTCTCGTCGTTTCTGCCAAAAAAAAAATATATTAGATTTTTGTTGACAATTGTATGCAATCAGCAAAAAAGAGGGAAATAGTCCCATTCAACAAGCAGAAGTTTGATTTTCCTTGGAAAATAAATGCCAATTTAACAATTAATTAAATAGAAGTTTCTAAAATCCTAAGACTCTGCATCCAAATGCTGACAAATGAGAAGGGGTAGAGAACGCTGGAGCCTATACTTTCAGAGGAATGATATATTACATTTTGAAGGAAGCAAGCTTCAGCTCAGATTCAAAGTACAAACTCAAAACCAAGAATTTGAAATTGATCAGGTGCAGTAAAACCCTATAACCAAGAAGTACATCTAATATGCACGCATTGGAAAATGAAATTTGATGTTTTAAATTCTTAGAAAATGAAAACCAAGAGATCTATCAAAAATTACAAGATTAATTCTCCAACTAGTTCTCCAAACTACAAAAAGTCAAACGAAGAAACACGAACACCTGCAATCTCATAATTCATTTAGTTCAACTCCATTCATTTTTCTGAAATAGACATGTAAATAAAATAGCCAAGAGAGCACTCAGCACAAATTCATTAACATTCGGAGCATCTCTATGTACTCTTCCAGCAGTAAATATACTTGCAGAAAATACATCAGAACAACAATCATACAGGACAAGCAGAAACTTGCAACTTCTATGTAAATGCTAGGGGCATTGAAAAGATGAAATAATACCAAAATTCTGCAAATTCCAAACTTTCGGTCATCATCAAATCATACCCTAAAAAATCTTTAAGATTGCAAGAAATTCTAGGAGAAGATCCTGCACGACATTAATTTCCAATTTTGGGATCACTGGAAGTATGTGCTTGGAATATTTTAGAAAAATCTCTTAAGAATTTTTGAGAGTTCTGTAAGTTATCTAATACCATCCCACTTTAAAATTCACACATCTAAGTTCTGATAGTTATTGTGCTAAAGAGAGGAAGCAAGAAGAAATAGTTTAACCACTAATCAATGCATAACCAAACTGACACTGCTACTGCATAACTGAAATTCAAATGTCATCTTTAACTTGATTCAAGAATCTTAATCAATGCCACTAGAAGGCGGTTGCTTAGGATCTGTGTCTCCAAGACTTGTAAGAGAAGGAGAGCAGCATTGAGAACTCAAGTTCCAGCAAAGAAGTGTGTGTGTGTGTGTGTGAGAGAGAGAGAGAGAGAGAGAGGAGAAGAAGAAGAACAACAAATGAATAAAAGAATGGACAAACAGAATCATATACCCAAAACTTTGAATGCAAATAGTTCTCTAATATAAGTTCAACACCAAGATGAGATTCCAAATCAGTCTCTTTCATCAGGTACCACTCACACTAATCATTCATGTGCTTGAACCCAATTCAATGACATTGCATTCATTCAGGCAAAAGTGCATTGTGCGTACTGGCAGCTCATGTTTTGCCCCGTATCATATTTTGACCGAATAAGGCAAGGTACCATCTATTAATATATAACACTCACTTTATCTCTCAGTTGAAGCTTTCTCTCTGCTCTTTCTGCTGCATGGACTGCTTCTTTCTCAGCTGCAATGATTTGAGGTAAATAGCTAGAACATTAGCATCATCCAGAGAAACAAAGAGAATTTGGATAGAAAATAGAGTAAACAGAACAAGAAAAATAATAATAATACTAGAAATTTTAATCACTCAATCTCAATCCTTCCTAAATACCTAAAAAAGAGAAGAAAAATATATAAACTCCCAGTTATGTTTTTCAGTTCATAAGTTAAACTAAACAAAGGAGGCTGAGATTATAGGCTACCTTTCAAATCAGGCTTTCTTTCAACTTTTGTTCTGTTCAATCTATTAACTACCTCATTAATCCGCTTCTCAACTCTCACAGTTCGAACCTACAGAAAGCACCAAGGTAAGAAAAACTTATACTATTCATACATCACAATACTATAGTAGAGAGTGTATGAAAATAGAATACAAAGTGGCTCACCATCTTTGGATTGTGGAAGCCAACTTGGCCAACATCCATGGAAGCAGTTTTCTTTAAATTGGACCAGGGAGTGTAAACAACATCAATATTATTCACCTTGTTGCCTGCAATGTGAAAGAAAAACAACTTCAAACATGTAAGCTATTATAATGTTGTAGCATTATTCTTAAATGTAGTGGAAAAACAAATACATAGTTTAAAGGAACAGGTAATAACAGCCTTTCTAATTCATGCCAGTAAGACGAACTAATTTGCTACATCAATGACGAGTATGTTAAAAGTGTAAACAACATCAATATTATTCACCTTGTTGCCTGTGATGTGAAAGAAAAACAGCCTCAAACATATGAGTTGTTATAATGTTGTAGGATTATTCTTAAATGTTAGTGGAAAAACAAATACATTGTTTAAAGGAACTGGTAATAACAGCCTTTCTAATTCATGCTAGTATGACAAACTAATTTACTACATCAATGCCAATTATGTTAAAAAGTCAGTGTGCCCATTTAACAAATTATAAAGCAGAAATATCCATATTGAAGGAGCTACTTGCTAAACTATATATGCATAAAAAATGTGATTAACTGAACCACAGTAAAATGAGAAGAATCTTTAGAAATTTTGCCTTGGATTGAATTTGCTTTAACAAGCTGAGCACAATCCTCCAGTAAACCTTCACTAATATCATCAATTGTCTGGCCTTTGTGCAGTCTTAAATAAACATGAGCAGAAGACATCTTGTCCACATGGAACCTGCAAAAAAAAAAAAAAAAGAAAGAAAGGATCACCACCTCTACGCTCAAATAACATAGAGAATGGGGAGGGGGGGGGGGGGGGGGGGGGCCAGAAAAAAAAAAAGATAAAAAAAA
>CANXYC011446241.1:0-18221 GCA_948193065.1 Aleurites moluccanus
TATATATATATATAAAAGAAAGGAGTGATAAAAAAGGAAAATTTAAGGGAAAATAAATGGTATTTAGGTTTCCCTTAAATTTTCCTTTTCTATCACTCCTTTCTCCTACCCTCCTTTAATCTTATCCAAAAATCAAAACTCATGATCCAAACACTAAAATTCACCATCATAAATAAATATTTTATCAAATTTTTAAGTTGATATGAGTTAAAAGGGCGTTACTAGTTAGCAGAGCCATTTAATAAAAAAAAAAAAGTAATTTACGGGTTGAAAATTTTATAGATAACAAAACAGGTACAAAACAAACACAAAACCTACAACATCCAACTCGGACGGACCCAACTGTGTTCCTGTTCTCATTTCACCCTCAATTTTGATCCATTGGTTCTTTCAAATTCCAAAGGGTATCGTTTTATTTCTATTCCCATAATCTACTCTCTCACAGTCTCTAAATCCTCTATTTGTGGCCACAAAACTCTCATAAGATTTTTTTTTGTCAAAAACCCTACTTATCTTCAATCTAGAAGCTCAAACCCCTCAACATCACTTATTCTCTACTTCACTTCTAATTAGTTTTTCTCATGATTAACTAATTAGAATGGATTGATTAGTGATCTTTAATCACCATTTCTTTTTATTCATTATATATAAAAAGGTAATTTAGGTATCAAATTATATTATAATATAATAAAAAATTATTATTTTTGTTAGATTACATGTAATCTAAATATACAGTAAAGTACTTACATTTTATAGCATAAATTCATGTGAACTTGTGTCACCGGTCAATGGTACAGTCACGAATAGAGAGTTCATTTTTCACAGTCTAAATGCTTGTCAATGTCACAGCCTTTCACCTTTGTGAATGACAATTTTAGGAGAGTTTTTTGGATTGTTTTTCTATAGAGAAAAAACTATTCTCACCTCTCTTTTATGAAAAACTAATTGCAGTAAAACTAATTCCCCTAGGATTAGATTTGTTAAGATATGATTATAATATTATCCATTTTGATGAATATTATCAAATCCTTTTTAAACTCAAATTTATCTTATTAATTATCTTAAATAATTAATTAATTTATAATTAATAGGTATAGGTCTATCCACCAGTCATTGGCATACCCTACCCAACCCATAAAATCTAACATCTCCCACTCACACATGACAAGACATATCCCATATGTGATAAGTCTTTTAAACATTTCATACTAGGCAAATATACCGTGTGACCGACATATTATGAGAGCTCTATGCTATATACTGGTTAAAGATATATAGCATCTCAACAAGAATATTTTGAGTAGATAAAGCATGCACCACCCCAGATTGCTCATCACATTTGTTTGTTTCTCTTGAGATCTCCAAACAAAAATTGCATTCACAATTGTAAATACTTATGAGTATAATTGGTATACCAGTGAATACAAAAGCTAAATGTGAACTCAAAGTAATCTTCCCTTCAATAAAGTTTCCTCAATCATAATTCAACTCGTTTTTCTAGAAATGTTCTATCAAATAGAATCACTCATAATCTTCTAGTAACATTCTAAGACAGCAAACACTAAACTATATCTTAGGTGCTAACCAAAAGTCATAAGGGTAGTATATTTTAAGAAACATATTTCTTAAGGATCTCACATTTTCAAAAGTTGATATCTTAACTTTTGTCCTCCCATTGGTCACTATAATTCACACATGTGATATGATATACATGCCATAGTGTTTTCTCCTTTCTTATGGAGCATATGTCTATCAAAGAACTTATTATTGATTTTAGGAACACTATATAGATGAAAATTTAGACATACTCAATGTCTAAACTTGAGTTCACTAATCCACTCATTTAATCTCAGAACTCACATCTGGTGATTTAGACAGATATAAGACACAACTATACATAATTTTTTGCCATTTTAATATCATCACAAAATGATATGTTAATCTCATTTCCATAAATGAGGCGACTATCTTATTTTAAGCACAAGCTCTCTCTTTATCTCTCAGATAATTTGCTTAAAACAGTCTCATCTTTATTAATCACTTAGATGAAATTAAGGTGATTCCCCATGTGAGAAGGTGAATCTTATTTCTGTCTGACATGCTTTCACAATATAAATTACAGTAAATGTACTATTACATTTACACTCATGTAAGCACAAAAACAATCATGATGTTTTTAATATTAATGAATAATAATAAAAATGAACATTGTTTAACATAAACAAGAGATAAAGAAAATACATTAACATCTACACAATCCTTGAGATTTAGTATGCCTAATGAATACATCTCTAGGAATATGTTTAGTCAAAGGATCTGCAACTATTTTATGTGTAGAAATATATTCCATGTTCACTTCTTTGCGTGTAACCATGTCTCTTACAAAATTATATTTTTGTGTCAATATGTTTAGTCTTGCAATGTAATTTTGGGTTTTTAGTGTAAGCAATGGTTGCTTGACTGTCACAGTTTATCAAAACTGATTCACTATCAGCCCCTTTACCCAAATATTTCAAAAAACTCTTTAGCCAGACTGCCTCTTGTACTAAAGCTGAAAATGCAACAAAATCAGCTTCCATTACGGATAATGCTATACAAGATTGTTTCTTACTACTCCAGGATATTGCACCATTATTAAGCAAGAAAACAAGTCCAGATGTGGATTTTCTCTCATCCACATCTCCAGCCTAATCAGCATCTGTATAGCCCTTTAATTTCAAGTTTCCACCGTGATAACACAATGGGTAGCTTGCAGTACCTTTCAGATACCTCAATATCCTTTTGACTGCTTTTCAATGTGCCGGACCTGGGTTGGATTGATATCTGCTTACCATCCCAAAGACAAAGCAAATATATGGTCTCGTACACATCATTGCATACATTAGACTCCCAACTGCGCTGGCATAAGGGACATTTTTCATACGATTTTGTTCTTCTGAAGTATTGGGATATAACCTTCGACTTAAGGCTTGGCCTTTGGCAATGGGAGTATTTATGGGTTTGCATTCACTCATATTAAATCGTTTAAGGACTTTCATAATGTATGACTCTTGAGAAAGAGACAACATCCTTTTAGTACAATCTCTTGAAATGTTAACTCCAAGAATATATTTAGCTTCACCCATGTCCTTTATTTCAAAGTTAGATGACAACCATTCTTTGATATGACGTAGATACTCCTTGTCATTTCCAGCAATTAATATGTCATCAACATATAATCACATAATAACAAACTTATCTTTTGATCTCTTAGTATAAACACAATGATCTTCATCTACCACATTGAAATCATTCGACATGATTACATTATGAAATCGAATGTACCATTGCCTTGAAGACTGCTTAAGACCATAGATTGATCTCATCAATCTGCAAATCTTATGTTCCTGGCCTTCTTTATTGAAACCTATAGGTTGATGCATGTAGATTTCCTCATCTAATTCTCCATTGAGAAAAGTAGTTTTTATATCCATTTGATGTAGTTCTAGATCAAGATTTGCCACAATCGCTAGAATTAACCTAATAGAGGTAAAACGCATAACATGAGAAAATGTCTCTTCGCAGTCAATTCTTTCTTGTTGTATATACCCCTTTACAACGAGACAAGCCTTATATCTCTCGATGCTGCCATCTGCTTTACGCTTAATTTTGAGAATCCACTTATTCCCAATAGGTTTACATCCTTCTGGGAGATATACCAAATCCCATACTTGATTTGATCTTATGGATTCCATTTCCTCTTCCATTGCTTTCATCCATTTATCCTTAGCAGGGCAAGAAAGAGCCTCTTTAATATTCTTTGGCTCTTCATCATCCTGTGACACAACCATAAAAACTTCATTAGTGCCTTCGATCATAAATCGACGACGAGGAATGCTTCTACGGTCGCTGTGTCTCAACTCAGAACCTTGAAGAACATTTCATCAAGTTCCATTGGACTATTATTTAAACCATGATCCATCAAGTTCCTATTAGAACTAGGATCATTACTCCTACTAGGACCAGGATCACTCTCATTCAAACCAGTTGGTGGAATTGTGCCAATGCCATCCACCAAATTTCTCCCATTTGGATGAAGTAGTCCTAGTAAATCTTGACATATGTCTCAAATAAGGAGAACTCATGGTTTAAATCCCCTTGCTTAGGAAAATTGTTCTCTAAGAACGTTACGTCTCGTGATTCAAACTCAGTTATACTCCCACTATCTTGCTCACCTATGAAAACGTATCCTTTTGACAGTTTTGAATATCTCACAAAGATACTCTTCTTACCTTTTAGGCCTAATTTTCCATATGGATGAGAGGTATTATGTACATAGGGGACATATCCCCAAGGTTTTAGGATGTTTAAGTCAGGTTGTCGACTTGTCCATAGCTCATATGAAGGGGAGTTAACTGATTTAGGGGGGCACACGGTTAAGCACATATGTTGCTGTTAATATTTCATCACCCCAAAAGGTAATAAGCAAGTTTTCTTGAGCCATCATAGACCTAAATATTTCAAGAAGAGTTTTATTTCTACTTTCAGCAACACCATTTTCCTGCAGAGTTTGCGAAATAGTCAAGTGATATTATATTCTTTTTTCATTATATAATTGTCTAAACTTATCAGACAAATATTCTCGACCTCTATCGGTTCTTAATGCTTTGATTTTCTTATTTAATTGATTTTCAACTAAGTTGATATAAGTTTTAAAGTAACTTAGAGCTTCAAATTTATGCGATATCATCTATAAAGGTGACGAAATAATAGGCGTCATTACTTGCCCTCACATTCATTGGACCACAAATGTCTGAATGAACGAATTGTAATGGAATAGTGGCCCTAGTTCCTTTTCCAAAAGGTTTTCTTGTTGTTTTTCCCGCTAGGCAATGCTTACAAATAGGTAATTCTACCTTATTTAGATTAGCTAAAAAACCTACTTTAGCTAAACGATTCATTCGTTGTTGGCCAATATGAACAAGTCTAGAATGCCATACATTCATGCCATTCTCATAATTATGCGAAGTAGAAATCAAGGAAAAACTAACATTGGAAATCGTACTCTTTACAATATCCATAACAAGAAAATCATTTAGAATAAAACCATAACCATAAAATTTTTGTCCCAAAAACAAATGTACTAAATCATCATGAAATTTCCAAGGAAAACCTAGTCTAAGCAAAACCACAACTGATATCAAATTTTGTCTAATCTCGGGAGCATATATGACATCATATAGGAGTAAGGTTTGACCACCATGCAAACACAATTTGTAGGTGCCAATTCCTTTAACTTCAAGCATGTGTTGCTCCCTACATATATCCATCATACCCCATTGGGTAGTCGACGGAGGTCTATGAAAGCTTCACGATCCTTCGTCATATGGTCTATTGCTCCCAAATCTTCAATCTACAAAGGATGACTTTCTGTAAGAAAAACAGAGCTAGAAATGAAAATTTCACTCACATATGAGTAAATTGATTTTATTTTTTTAGGTGCATTGCAGTCCTTAGCGTGATGGCCCTTGTTGCCATAATTGAAACATTTGACCTTCGTAATGTTTCGCTTCTTAGGACACTTGTTTTTCTTATTCTGGTTTTTCTTAGCCTTTTTATTCTCCGGAACCTCCTTGTCTTTGCCTTTAACTTTACCCTTTTCTCGCTTGAGTTTATTGTCCGAAACTCCATATGAGTTTGACTTGGTCAAATGCACTTTAACACTCGACTGCATTGAGGCTAGATGATCAGCTTCTAGCTCCAAATAGTGAGAAACATCTTCAAAGGTTTTGATATTCTCACTATGAGTTAGGTGCATCCGTATATGCTCCCAACTCTCAGACAAAGAACGGATAACAACTTGGATTTTTTGTTCTTCAGTCAACACATGACCAGCATCATGGAACTCACTTATTATATTAGACATTTCTCTTAAATGTCTTCTCATATTATGATCATGACGCTTTTTGTAAGTGTCAAACTTGATTGTGAGCGATCGGAGTTTAGTGACGGACACACAACCAAACTTAATTTTTAACGCATTCCACATGTCCATCGCATAGTCATAGCATCTAAACTCCTTCATGATATCATCATCCATTGCACTGAGCAATGTGATGTGAACCAAGAAATTTTTCCTTTTCCAAGTTGCATAGGCTTCACGGTCCTGCCTATGCTGGGCTATGTTCCCTTCTTGTTTCGGTTCTTTCATGATATGATTCAAAGGTTCAAGAGCCTCTTGCTCTTCTAACACATATTGTATTTTCATACTCTATATTTCGTAATTGTCCCCACTCAGCTTAGTACCCTTGTTAAATTCAGCAACAATATTCTTAGTAGCGGAGGTCATATTAAGTTAAATAGATACCCAATTTACAAGAGATAATATTTACACTTTTTCATTAATATTATAGCTTACATGCTTATTATTATGCAATCTATTATATATTTAATTAATAATCTACATAAAACCTAGACTCAAAAGTATACTAAGTATGCAATCATCATCTAGATAATATGTTACATTAAAAATAAAATAATAATATATGCAAAATAATATTCAATTATTCCAACCAAGTTGCTTAAAATAATTCATATTTATTTCTAAAAATAACATCATGCAATAGTATTCCTAAATTAATTACACATAATTAATTGAGATAATTATAAACTAATGCATATTCTATTAAATTTTGGAAAAAAAAAATATTAAAATTAGGTCCACAAACCAAACATTAATAATAATAATAAAATAAATATCCACCAATTGTTCTTAAAATATTAAACTAGTCTTAACTAATAAGTTTAAAGAATAAACTAAGGAAAATAAATTCTATTTAAATTTCATGAAACTCTATTAGTTTCATCCTAGTCGGAATGGATTCATCAAAAATTGTCTTTATAACTCCAGGTAAAGAATAGATTACCTCTCCAGTTAGCACCCTATCTACTAGAAGTATTCTCCCACTGCGAAGGACAATTCCCCTTTCTCTCCGAACCTTAGATCTCCTAACTGCTCTTGCACAAATTGCTTTGAGGAATGATCTTATCAAAGCACAATAAGACCTATCACTATACCCCCACTATTCATACATTAACCCAAGCAATGTGTGATTCACTAAAAAATTATGCATTGCTGAGTATATTTTTCCATCATTCTTCATTCCCCCTAGCCATATGATTTCTTGACATATCTTATACACATGCTTCATGTGCAACACGATAACATCCAAATCATTGATGCATCTCTCGGTTGCATCCTTGTCTGTCATAATTGAATGTTTAAGACCCAATTTTTCGCTTCCGTTCTTGCATTGTGAGCAGCTGTACGTGCTACCATGAGAGTCTTTATCAATACCACAATTTTCTGTGACCTATCACAGAAAAAATGTGGAAAATTAATAATATTATACACATATTATACAATAATATTGACTAAAAAATACATTCTTGTAACCCAATATAATCACATATATTATAAAAAATAATTTTATAATTTTTCATAATTTTTTGTACTAAAAAATATTTTTCTCGAATTTTTATAAAAACTTTAACATTTTTAATCAAATACAAATGACAATAAATTAAGAAAAATATTTTTTGATCCTAAAAAAAATTTTAATTCACCAATAATTTAAAAAAAAAAAATTATTTAGAGTGAAACTGTATAAAAAGGGCGAAAAAACGAGGTCCAGAAGTGGGCTCAGGAGCCCCAGAGAAATCGGCCAATGTTGCACCGCCATGTGGCAGCGCTTGGAGGAGCCTCAGCTCCAGCTGAAAATGACAAGTCATTGTACAGAAACGGCGCGCTGCACATAAGAAAATGACAGGTCGTTTAGTGCGCACGACAGCTAGCTCTGAGGAGGGGACAGGGTCGCCACGTGGCAGTAGATGATAGGTCAGTCCGAAATGACATGACGTTTAAATGAAATGTTGTCGCAGGCGCGGTAAACGACACGTCATTTTATTCTAATGACAGTAGCTCTGCAGGGGGTTCATGTGAGCGGCACGTGAGAGCTTCTGGGCTAGGCTCACGTGCAGTACATGGCGCGTGAATGCCACGCGCCGCCATGGAGGGTGATACAAGTCCTACAAAAAATTTCGGTGGAGGGTTTTCTAGGGTCCTTGTTCAATATGCATGGTCAATTTTATGAAAAGACACTTCTATCCTATGGTTTGAACATACACACTAAACCTAGGAGAGTGGCAGACTGTTCTTAAACCCAAAAAAAATTAATTTTTTTTACAGTTTTGAAGGTCCAAATTTGAGAGATCATAACTCTCTCAATTTTAATATGATTTAGGTGTTTAAAGTGTTGATTTAAAGCTCTATACACGTACTTTAACATAGTATATTTAAATCAAGAAACAAAAATAATAACACATAGTTATTATGTCATAAACATACCAACTCAGTCATGTTTAAAAAAATTCAATAATTCCAATAATTAAATTAATTTTTAATTAATTAAACACATTTAATTAATTTAAAAATATAGAACACAAGTGTTCCAACTCTGATACCAATGTTATATTATTTGTAATTTAAATATACAATAGAGTACGTACCTCTTATAGCGCAGATTCGCGTGAACTTGTGTCATCGATCAATGGAACAGTCATGGATGGATAGTTCCTTTTTCATATTCTAAATGCCCCTCAATGTCACAATCTTTCACTTCTGTGAATGACAATCTTGGGATAGTTTTTTAGATTATTTTTCTGTAGAGAGAAAACTGTTCTCACCTCTCTTTTATGAAAAACTAATTACTGTAAAACTAATTCCCTTAGGATTAGATTTGTTAAGATATGATAATATTATCCATTTTGGATAATATTATAAATCCTTTTTAAACTCAAATTTATTTTATAAATTATCTAAATAATTAATTAATTTATAATTAATGGATATGGGTCTATCCACCCGTCATAGATTGTAACCGATCCAACCCATAAAATCCAATAACTTTTTAATTAATTTTTTAATTTTTTAATGAAAAGGTGCACAAAATGATTAATATTAGTGACAAAATCAAGCATTAGAGATTAACTAATTAATTTATCAAAATAAAAAGATATAAGTGTTAATTTCGTTAAATCTTAAAAACTAAATAATAATTTCTCATTAATTAAAATTATATAAATATTAAATAATTAAATCTTATAATCACTTTTCCTACTACTTATTGACGTATTAACTTAATCTGACACTTCAAATTAATATTTTAAACTCAACTTTTTTAATTTGGGTCCTTGCATAAACCATTAGGAATCCTTGTTAAAATGTTCAAACTTTATTTCTTTCCTTGATAATTCTTTCTTGTTTATTTATTTATTTTAGCATAAAATAATTAATGTGACTATAAAAATTTCTTTTATCATTCCTTTTACTTTACCTTGAAATCTTGTCTCTAGCATCTCCAATATATAAACAAGAGGCCAAAAGGAGGTGTGAATGGGATTTAAATTATGCAAATTCTCAAAGTTATCGAATGATTCCTTTAAAGGTGGAGAAAGTGCACCCCAATTTGCTCTTCTTTATAGGTTTTAATTAATGACGGGGCTTTATATTTGTAGGGTACACGTAAAATATTATAAAGCTGATGAAGCCTTTCTCTTTTGGGTAATGTTGAAATAATGAGATTAAGAAATTTTAAATTACATGCAGTGAATGTTTATTATTTTATTTAGATGTATTTCTATCTTATACAGTTGTAATGTATTGTAATTTTTATCCATACAATATTTGACGTCTGCAATTGATATATATATAAATATATATATGACGTATTTGAAATACAAAATTTATTCATTAAATTTTTTATAAAATGTTCATAATTATTTTAAAAAATTTTAATTTGTAGGAATTAAAACATATTTTTTAATTCGACATCATTTGAAATTAAAACTTTAATGTGCTACAATAAAAAATATTTTTAAATTTTCAAATCAATGATTCGAATACCCACATAATCAAATTTAAAAAAAAAAACAATCCTTCAATGTTTTTAAGCCTATAATTCTTTGAGGGAGATTTGGTAGCTAGGCCATGGTGGCATATAGAGGCAATAAAACTTTATTAAATTACAGAAAGTGAAGAAATCAAATCATAACATGTTGCAAAAAGAGAAAAAAAATATATAATTAAAAGAAAAGTTAATACCTTAGTGTGTGGAAAGTAAAGAAAATAAGTAGGTATGATTATTACTAAAATCATTCAAATGCTAAAGAGTTATGGCCTGCATGTGATGCACACTCTATTCCCACAGGAACTTAATTCAACCAACCACCTCTTTGTCTTTGATAATATTGGTAGTTACATGTTCCAAAAAATTGTCCTTCAACCGTTAATACGGTTGGAATAACAAACATTATCCTAGCAGCTGAGTGCTAAAGTTAGTGTGGAATAAGCTGTTGTGAATTGATATTTAACATTTAAATTAGTGGTTTCAAGTGCTTCACAAATATGATAATTAAAGCAATGTTTTCAAAATTTAGTAACTTGTAAATGATTTAAAATTATAATTGAATGTCAAATATAAAGAGTTTTAGAAGTTGACATTTGATTTTTTAACTCTTAAACACTATAAAAAATATTGAAATTAATACATTAATTTAATATCTTTTGATTTGTGCTATTAAAGTTTATCTATATTTACTATATATTTAGTCCAAAGTTAAGAGAAAATTGAAAACTTTATGTTTGATGAGCTTTCTATTTATCATAGAATTTTGAGTTTAATTATATTATGATGTAAAGAAAAATAATTAAAATTAATAAATAAAAGTTATGGGTGTTATTATAAATTGAAATATAAATAAAAGATGTTATTATAAATTAAAAATAATAAATGCAAAGTGTTATTAATTGAAAAAATTAGAAAGTCATAAAATTATATAACTTCTATTAAGCCTTGTAACGTTAATAAGTAAATATTAATGTATTCTATCTTTTTTTAATATATATATATATATATTTGAAAATAATTTTTGATAATTTTATATTTTTTTCTGTGAAGCATGGATTTATGCCTAGTAATTAATAGAAAGTATATATTTATAACAATATATTGATAGTATTATTATCAAATATCAATATATATTAATATGTTAATAATATTGTTGAATGTTTATAATAGTGTTATTAAAAAGATTTTGATTATGAAAGTTTTATACATAGGATGATAATATTGTTAATTTTTTATTAGTATCAAATTTTTATTTTTAGTAGCATAATAATTATTTGTAGTATTGTGATTACTGCACAATGCTAATATTTAATCACTAATTAGTCGCTAATTACATATCATAACTACTAAGAGATCGTTTGATGAATTCTTAACAGGTTTTTAATGAATGGTTATTTGGTAAAAATATCATAATTTCTTTATAATTTTTAATGAAGTAGATTTATATTAAAATATGAATGATTAAAAAGTATCCATCATTAAATTATTTATATTTAAAATCTATTTAGATATCTTAATCTTTAAAAGATATTCAGCTTTTAATTATTAAAAACTACTTAAATAAATTCTTATTTTATTATTTTTATAAATAAATGAATATTACGTAAAATTATGAATACTGAATATGATATAAAAAAAATATTATATACGCTTGTATTTTATTAATATATCATCGCATATACATTTTATTATTTAAATAAGTAATTATTATATTTATCTTATGATAAATTTTTATGTATCGAAATTATAAATGAGTAGAAGATAGAACTGGGATAATTTGATTTATTTTCTTAATATTGTTTTATTTTATTATTTTGAAGTTAAGTAAAAGGCTTCAAACTTGTGGGTTGATCTGAAACTAAAGGTTTAGATTGGTATTTTTAGGTGTTAAAGAGTTCTTCTGTCCTTTCTTCTATTTCGATTTTTGTATTTAAAATTTGAAAGTTATCTTAATAATTAAAGAAGTTTTGGTAGAGGTTGATTATGATAGTTAATGTGTAGAAGAGGGATGAACATATGGTTATAGTAATAATTATATTTCCCAAATCGGAATTTTTAATTATTTTTCAGTATTTTGATTTATTTTTTATAAAACTATGAATTTTCCATTATGTTTTAATTTATATAATACTTTTATATTAATAAAATAAATTTGATTTTTATTTATTTCAAACATGATTTAAAGTTTGCTATTCATAAATTGCAAAATGTAGCAGCTGGCCCATTAGGCTTTATCATCAGAGGTTTGAGGTCCAACAATTTGGTTCTATCATCAGTGTAAACTGTTAAATGGGTTTAGATTTGGGATGGTCTTAAAAGGCCCAAGAATTTAGTAGCTTGCAGTTTTAGGCCCCATTACAATATTAGTAAGTGGATATAAAACATTAGTCCATAACTGCCAATCAAATCCTAATTACTATTATAAATGCCTAATTGATTTAGTGATATTAAAATTATTTTTTAAATAATAAAATTTTGAATTCAGATCATATATATATATATATATATAATTATTATTATTTTCTTTAGCATAATTTTATTTTTATTAAATTGATGTAAAAAAATATTTAAATTCACAGAAATGATTATAATATATTATATCACAATTTGATTCAAGGTTAAAAGTGAATATTTATTATAATATGACCCAAAAATTAATGGAACTTGGTCAATATTGTGGAAAATTGCTAACAAGAATGAATCATCATCAAGTATTTATCGGGACATTTTAATAAAATATATTTTAATCAATGCTTTTAAATTCGATTTATTTTCAGAATCGATAAAGACAAAAGGTACCAAAATCAAATTAAAGTTAAATAAAAAATAATTAAAAATATTATATATTATAAATTTTATTATATAATTTGATATTTATTAATTATATATTCAAAATAAATATAATACACATATAATTAAAATTAAATAATTTTATTAATAAAAAAGATAATATCTTAATTTTTAATATGATAATATCTTTATTAAAAAGCTCATATAATTAGTACTAAATTGTTATAAAAGTCTATTACTAATAATAACCCATATATATTACTAAATAATTTGAGTTTGACATTTGGACTTAGTTAAAATAGTAAGTAATTAATTTAAAATTTCTATAATAGGTTTAATACAAAAATTATAATTTAATTTAACTGTTTATAGCAACTATTAGTTATTATTGATAGCTATGGCTGATAGTTGATATCTAGTCGTTATTACATAATAACTGATTGTTATAAGCGATTCATAAAATTATTATTAGTTGTTAACTATTATTATGTTTAATGATTATTAATGATAAATATTAATATTTTTATTTTTATTTAAATATTATTTTTAAAGATAATTTAATCTTTTTATTTAAATAAGTATAAACTTTTTAAAAAAATTTCAAATTAAAATTTTTATAAACAGTAACTATTTGACTACTAAAAGTTATATAACAGTTAATAACTGTCAGTAACCAAACGAGTATAATGCAGCTGTTTGAAACAAAAATTAACACTATTAAAATTTTTTACCAAACATCCACTAAATCAACTACCATAATTATTTTAAGATAAAATTTTAATTTTTTTTATCTCATATATAATTCAACTCACTTAGTCACGAGAATTTACCCTTAAATTTATTTTTAAATTTATTTTTATATATTGTAACACTTAATCACTTGTAATTCTATCATTTCTTATAAGATCCATTGGCTTTTTAATATTGAAAACTCTTCTTTATAACAACTTTCATATGTCTTATTCAATTATATATATTCTTAATGACTATGGCATGGACTTTTTTTATATATCTTTTTAAATGTTTGAATTAAGAATCTGAACTAAACGTAGACTTATAACTCATCACAAGTTGCATAAGGCATCAATACCTTATTGAAATGGTTGCATGAGGAACTGAATATAAAAAAGGGTAAAAAAGAATTCATATACAGAAATATATACAATTAATATTAAATAAAATTGGAGTATTCACAAAGAACCCACCGATATCTTTCGATCCCTACATGTAGTCCTATTGTCACATTATAAAAGTTAAAATTCTTGATGACCTATGCAAAACTAAAATATATATAATATGCTCAGCTAATTAATGAATATTGTGATGAAGTCACAACCATTATTACAGATCCTATCAAATAGATTTTGTTCCATTAACAAAATCCCATTTTAGCATCAAATTTCCTTATCAAGATAAAAACAGAATACCATGCATACCTGCTGTTAATAATATAAAAGCTTATTAAGTTCTTTTATTATTAATAAATTTTGATTAAATGGTACTAAAATTATCTTTAAGATTATAAAATTTTAAATTTTAAATTTAATAAGAAAAATATCAAATAGTGACTTTGGAATCATTTTCAATTAACAAAATAAAAAATGAGTTAATTTTGAACGGAGCATGGGTGGAAGTGAGTTTGTGATCTCCCAAATCTTGTTTTGCCCTAACAATTTGCAAGCTTCGAATCTTTACTTTGAAACCTTTTTATAGCACGCGAATTTTGAAGTAGGCATATAAAATGGAGATTCTAGGCCAAAAAATCAACAAAAGAAAAGCAATTACTTGTGATTTGTTTGTAAAATCATATGCGATCGTTAGGGAAATTATCTACTCATCTTATTATATGTAAAAAAGAAAGTATACTTTATAAAAAATTAAAAAACTTATAGTTGATTAATTATCTTAGGTGCTGATGAATAAAGATGAAGATATAACGTTAGATTTTATTCACCTCAAATTTAATTCTGGATGAATAAATCTTATAAATTTAGAGTGAGAAATAAAAACTCAAAAAGTCATAGCTCAAAAATAATATCCTAATATTCATAATGAGAGATATTATTCACATAAAATACCTTTGAACTAGAACTTTCTACAGATTTTGAGCTTCCACACTTATAGCACCTCGAGCAATCTCCAGAGGTAGAGTCTCACAGTCCTTCTCACTCCCCAGCTAATTAGCTATGTGCAACAGGATAAACTTTTCTTGACTGCTAAGTAAGAGATGCTATTCAGAATATCATTGCCCGCAACAACACATGGTATGGTAGTGGCAGTATTATTTTCATGTAGCAATCAACGTGATAGAAGGAACATAATATGCCTACATGTTGGTCGGTCCTTCCTAGAGATATATGATCTCATTATTCACCTCTATAGTAAGAGCATATGTTCTCCAAATTGATCCAGTGAGTCACGACTATAAATATAAATTGATAAACTCAACTACTAATAGATTTAAATTTTTCTCTACAACTTCTTATCTCTTTCTTTCACTAAAAACATTCTTTTAAGATTGATCATTTCAAACTACTAACTATTTAGCTATTGGAAAAATCTTGTCCAATTCATGCTTGATATTTTGATGTTAGTTATTCATTTTACATGTCAAACAGACTATTCTATACACAAAAAGAGACCCATTAAGATCTCGGGATTATCATTAAAATTTGATCCTTTATAGCCACATTTGACTCTATCCCATGTGGTAAAGATGGATCAAAAGAACTCATACATATATAAGCATAATTATTATTAGAACTAAAATTTTCATTTTTGAATGGAGAATTGTGAACGAAATCAAATTATAAGAAATTTTTAAAATGAATATAAAATAAAATATACCTATATACACACCAAATAAAATATAAAATATAACAAAATACTCTTAAAGAGAAAATTTAATTAATCCTCCATTAACATAAAAATATATTTACATAAACCTTATCAAATAATATAAAAAGTCAAAATATTTATTACCTAACAACAATAGAGAAACAAGATCAAATAATTCATATTAAGAATTCTACAACTTTCTGGCAACAACAAAGCCAAATTCTTTTTTTAGGGAATTTATAAGAAAATCAGGTAATAAGAATTTTTTTTTTTTTTAAGAAAGATCATAACTCATAATAAAATCAACTAATAACTAATTTTAATACTTATTTTATGACAATCACTATTAGAAACACACATTTTAATGAGGAAAATTTTCATTGCTAAATTGATTTAGTGATGAATAAGAATCATTGTAAAAAATATTATCGCTGATGAGTTATCAATTAATTTTTCAATTTGTTACTAAACAATGACCAATAACTCGATCTTTAGCAATGAGGTACTTTTGCCGATAATACCAAGATTTTTGTTGCTAATCCATCTCTAAATCCTAAAATCTTTAAGATATTTTTTGCATTATCTTCACTAATCCGTCGACATTTTTGTAGATTCAACGAATTAAAGATCTATCTTTATTTTTGTTGCTAATCTATAGCAAATTAGTCACTAATCTTTGATGAAATTTGCTCTTTATATGGTTGATATATATAGTAGGAAAATTAAAAAATAAAATGAATTTGTTTCATCATTGATCAAACTAGATATAATCAAAATAAAGAATGTTCTTAAATTATTAATCATATAAACATGAAAAATAATAACTAAAAAATACAAAGAAAAGTAAGTAAAAGTTATATATATTTGGTAGGGTTGAATTGCCATGCAAGTCTATAAAAATAAAAATCTAATTATTAAGGTTTCTAATTTAGAATAAAAATTTGATGTGTTACAACCCATGTCATTTGCTAATTTTTATAAAAATAAATATATCAATCTGTCGTATTGTAAATGCGTCTCGTATTCGTATATATGCATTATGAAAATTAAAATTAGATTGAAAAAGCAAGTCTATATAGGAAATAAATTAGACACTTCCACATAGAATATTATCTATCTAATTTTAAAAATACTTCAATTTTCTTATTATTAGAAAGAAAGAAACTGAATTTAAAGAAAAAGTTTTATCTTTAGTGTGCTTCAACTTATTTTGAGATGTCAAACACCGTTAGAATTAAAGATTTCATATCGAATAATAATAAAATATATAAAAAATTTATATATAAGTAAATATTAAATTTAATACAAACTAATTGATTTTGTACAAATGGATTCTAATAATTACCCATTTATAAATTTATATTTGTGCGGATCCATAAACTTTAATTTGATATCAAAATCAATTATATACTCTCTCAGTTTATATTCTTCTATCAATCTAGTAATCATATGTCAATAGAATTTGACACATGTGTGAATCTAAAATTTAAATCGGTCATTTGTTTTCTCGATCATAACTCTCAATAGCCATGTGTTAGTAGATTAAATACATATGTGAATTTTAATCGATTAAATCTATCATCTTTTATTTCGACCATCGACTCTTAGTCTGTTATACCACATGCTAGTTAAGAGCCTAATATATTTATATAAATTTAAAATCTAAATTGGCTAAATCGATCATCTTTTATCTCAATCATCAGCTCTCAGTCTGTTGTGCCACTTGCTAGGGTATTAGAGTTAAAGATTTCACATCGCATAATAACAAAATATATAAAAAACTTATAAGTGATTGGATATTGGATTTAACACAAACTAATTAATTTTGTGCAAATGGGTTTCAATAATTATCCCACTTATAAGCTCATATGTGTGTGGATCCATGAACTTTAACAAATCCATCCTCTTGATTGGGAATCAAGACAACTAAAGGTGATATCGATTTGGTTTAATCTGTTTGAAGGGTTGTTATTAAATCAAATTAATATTTTCGGTTTGAAAATTTTTAAATCAAACCAAACTGTTGTTACAGTCAAATCATCGATTTAATTATGTTTGATTTGGTTTAAATACTTTTAATTTATCAGTTTCAAATCAAAGATATTTTTTTATAAATCGTCATTATTGAATTATAAATTTAGAAAAAAAATACCGATAAAGTATCAGTAATAAAAAAAAAATTCAAAAATAATTTAATATTATACAATGCAAAACTTGTCTATTCAATTAATTAATACACTCAAAATTTATTTATTTATTTCAAAAATTAAGTTTTTTATTTATCTTTAATTAATTTCCATGGATGATTATTTTTTAAAATTTTAAATTAATATTAGATTAAAAATAAATATGGTCATATATAAAATAAAATCAAATATATTTAATTATAATAATAGTAAAAGATAATATATATATATATATATATATATATATATATATATATATATATATATATATATATTTTATGAAATTAATAAAAAAAAAATATATATCTCAAAAAAAATAAAAATATTTATTTATTTTTTTTTTTTATTTTTTTTTTTTTTTTTTTTTTTTTTTTTTTTTTTTTTTTTTTTTTTTTTTTTTTTTTTTTTTTTTTTTTTTTTTTTTTTTTTTTTTTTTTTTTTTTTTTTTTTTTTTTTACCC